>JAJOOF010000210.1:0-85645 GCA_029582545.1 Solanum lignicaule
ATGAGGCGGGTGAACAGTAAAAACGCTCACTGGAAATTGTCTTTCCTGCCGGACAGATTTTACGAAAATGGGCATAACTTCTTCGTCCGAACTCCGAATGAGGTGAAACAAAGTGAGTTAGGTAGCTAACTCAAAGGGCTTTCCATGGATTTGTTATTGGCCACCCAATAATTTGTGTGCTAGGATATATGACCCTCCAAAGTAGACCCTCGAAAAAGGCTTCACTTGGAAATTTTGGATTTTGATACGGTTGCTCTAAAATTTGGGTTAGACCCACTCCCCACTCAATTTGACCCCCTAAACAAGAATATGAAGTCGGATTTTCGAAAAACGAAACGGATTTTTTTATATATAGCTAAACAAGTTTCCGGTAACTTCCGAAGCACATTTTTAAGAACTTTTGGGTCATTTCAAGTGAACTACTGAAAGCGGTGATAATGAAAAGTGTCCCTCACTGAGGAGTATTTACCTTCAAGACCTTCTGTGAAGAGTAGCTTTTCCTTATGGATAGTCCATAACCCATTGGCTTTTAGTCTGTTAAGAAGCGTGGGAGGAGGGACTACTGGTGGCACTGGAGCCATAGAAGGTGCCGGAGCTAGCACTGTATTTGCCGGAGAAGAGGTTGCTGGGCTCTAACTGAGTCTGGATGAGATCTAGCACGGACCTCCGTCCTCTGAGACTATAATGGCTGGTCATCCTCAAATTCAGATAATGCAATCTGGGAGTCAGCAAACACTCTTTCGCTATCGGAGTTGTGCTCCGAAACATCAGATATGGGCCTCTTGCCTTTGCCATTGCCTCCCGTTGGAGGCTCTGTTCTTCCCTTTTTAGGACGATTTGTTCCCCATTCATTGATTACAATACCACGTGCTCTTTTGCTGGGTGGCATGTAAAGGTTAGTCCTGGTCATATCTGCAAAAACATCAGAAAGAGTTAGAAACAATTCAAGAAAAAGCACAAAAAAGTAGTAGCAGACAGACTCGCCGAACCAGTTAGGGAGTCGCTGGATTACTTTGGTGAGCCAGATTCAGCAAGGGTTTGGAGTCAAGGATCCAAAATTCTCCATTGAAGGCTAGTAATTGGAGTCAAGGTATGATAGCTTTCATCCATGGGTTCCTTTCACCCATGGAATCCCCAAATTCCCCTATTTCAAATGGTAGAATTCCCCAATTAGCTAGGGTTTTCTTCAATCACTATGGGTTATTTTGATTATTGATTTCAATGGTTTAATTATATCTAGATATGCATGAATTGATGATTTACAATGTTTTTATGATGTTTTCCCTATGAACCCATGCAAACCTCCATGTTTTCCAAATTGTGATCTCATAGGTTGGGTTTTGATTATGAAAGAGGAGTTTTATGATATAAAGCATGAAGAAATAGAATTACATGAATCTATGATAAAATCCCTATCAAAACCATGATTTCTATATTTGTGGATTGAAAGTAAGGTTTGAACCTTGGAAGGGCAAAGTATGAGTTTATGCATGATCTTATGAAACCTATGTAAATGTTTTAAGGATGCTTTGAGAGTAAAGTGTCAATGATGTTGTTGTTGTTGTGTTGTTGAAAGGATATTCTCATAAAATACTTATAACCATGATGTAAAGGTTTTCTAACATAGAAAGGATTCTTAGGTTGAATGGCCATTCTCACCTAATTGAATCAATGAATAAGAGCTATCCTAATCAACTAGCTTGGATTGGCAAGATGACATGTCTTTCCATGGATAATGAGAATAAGTAAAAAAATACTATTCCGTGGGAATTATGCTTACCACCGAGTGGATATTGACATTGAGATGGAAGCTTTCCCATTAGTAGAGGCCGGGTTTCTAGAAACAATCTCTTTATCCCTTAACTATGTGCCCCCATAGGTTGATTAGATAGTGGATCCACTTAAGCTAGATGTTCATGGTTCTACCATAGGCAAGTAGAACAACCTTTTTCGGTGTGGGAGACACCGGGTGATCATGTTTTAGCTCACATGGTCATTATGTCTGTTAAGGCTAATTTCCCCACAACAAGTTGATTAATGAACTAAGGTTACTTAAAGAAGTATCTTATATGTATCCAAACACTTACAGATGATTTAGCTTGCATTGACCATGATGGTTTCATTTATGTTTTCTAACCCTCTTATATCATGTTTTATTGGTCAAATTGCTTATCATGAAATGAAATGTCCTTCTTAGCATGTTTTAAATGTTTTTATGCATAGTTTTCTACTTATTGAATTTTTTGTACTAACGCATACTCTTGCCTACATTTTCGCCAAATGTAGGGTCCGACAGGCAGGGTTTCCTTTCTAGTGGCTTGAACTTGGACTTTGATTCTTTTCGAGCGTGGTGAGTCCTCATGGTTCAAGGATGGACTTTCCTTTATTGTAGTTTTACTTTCATACTTCTCTTTATTGTTTTACTCTTTAATATTCTAGTACTTTATGTTATGATATGCTAAGTGGCTTATATGGAGTCCTTCGGGATTCTATATGCCAAGTTACATCTAGGGGGTACCCCTGGGTCGTGACACTAAATGAGTGTATTTCGAAGTGCAGTGTGTGCTTTACTATCACATGGAAACATGTGTGTGGAATCCTATATTTTTCTCTGTTAGTCTAATTATCTAAACTTTGGTAAATTTAAGACATCGTCTTGGGCAGAAATTCTAAAGGGGAACCCATATTTCCATATAATTTGTGACTACTTTTCTAGGGTGTGCATCCATTTTGACTTCATTTTTAGCCTAAATCATTTGTTGACAAAAAAAGTTAAAACATCTTGAGCCAAATTGTCCCTACCTTGTAGCCCAAAATTGTTTTTGAAGCATTGTTATGTTTGAATAGCCAACTTAGGCCAAAAGCCTAAGTTGGGGTGTGGAAGGGAAAGAGATATGAATGCCCAATGAAGGGCAAATAAATATGAAATGAGACTCAAATTTGAAGTTTGTTAAAAAAAAAGAAGGAACCCTTCCTAATAAAAAAACAAAGGGAAAAGAAAAATATTGTGGTGAGCTATTTTGAAAATTGGAAATGAAAAAGAGAAATTGATGAAATAATAGGGATTCCGAATAAAGTGAGTGAAAAGTCAGTTTGAGTTCTCAAATGAAAAAGAATGAGAAGTACTTGAGAAGCGGTGAAGATGATTGCAACCATGCTTTGAAAAGGTAAAGTCAGTAAGCCAAATTGATAATACCTTAACCCTCATCCCTATTACAAGCCTAATAGACCCTTGAGATCTTGCATGCACTAGGCTGTGATGATTCAAAAATATGGGCAAATCTATGGGATGAAGCTTGCATGTATTTCTCTTTTGAGAGAGTGAGAGTTGCATAGATTCCTTATTTATTTGCTGATTTGCTTTGTAAGAACATGCAATCGTTCTTGATGTGAGGGTACTTGAAAGTATTTGTTGAAACATGATCTTGCATTAAAAAATAAGCTATAGTGAGCCTGAGCTTGTGTTAAAACCAACTAGTTATCATTTGAAGCTTTTTTATGATGATTGAGTGTAGCATGTTGTTGAGAGTAGTCTTGTAATGACACTTGCATGTTAGGCGCTCTCATTGAATAATTTTGTAGACACCCTTATTGAGCTAATTCTGTTCTTGATTTTTATGAGCACAAACAAAAGTTTAAGTTGGAGGTATTAATAAGTGGTATATTTACACTAATTTGAGGCCTATTTAGCTCGACCATTAATGTCTTCAATACCTAATTATGTCTTATTCTATTGTTATTTTGATAACTTACAACTATGAAGGCTAAAGGAAAAGGCAAGGATGAATGTTTGAAAGAATGGCAAAAAATGTACAAAGAAGTGTAAACAATACACTGATGATCACCAAACAATAAAGGTGGATCTCATTGTAAGCATGACCTCGCCCAAAGTAACGTTGCACAACACTTTCATTAATGGAGGTAGGTCGGTGAACTCATAAAATAAAAGGTGACTCACCGAATAAGAAGAGAAAACTTCTTATCCATCGCTAAAAGTGCCAGTGCAAGGAGGAAATTTGAAGGCTTGAAAGGCGAACTAAGGTGCTACTCAGAAATACACTGAATGTGAAGGAAAATCTCGAACAAGCTCACCGACTGAGGTTAAAACACCCGAAGTCTAGAGCAAGAATAGTGAGCTGGAGAAGAATCTATGATCCACCCATTGTGATCGGCGTTCCCGACTAATGTCACTAAATGGGTAGCGTATTGAGTTTTGAACCAAATCTTGGGTAACTATAAACAACCCTATGAAAGGATAAAAATAGAGGCCACGTTAATTTTAATAGTTTATGATATATACACAAGTGAAGAAAAAACATTTTACCTTGTGAATAACACTTTTTAGTTCTTTTTTGTGTTTTTTCAACTTTGTTTTTGAAATTGACAAATTGATGTTGAATTCAAAGTGGGTTTGCTGGTAATTACTTAATTTCGTGTTACCCATGACTGCTTTCATGAAAGGTATAATTTCTTTGTTTTTTGTGGTGGGTGGCGAAAACCCCAAGATATAGGGGTGTAATTATAGAGTTGGGTGTTGATTTAATGTTGTGGGTATTGTGTTATGCACTATTTTGTTGTTGTTCGTACAAAAATTTGGGCTAATTAGCATGGGGTAATTTATGGGTTAAAGTTGCAAACTTAATTCCTACTTCCGATCTCAGATCGTTGCTTTAAAGAGATAGATTGGAGTGGGTAATTAGTTTGATACTAGCAATTTAGGTTTGATTCCTATAACTTGTTTGAAAATAGAGGTTATGGGTCGTATCTATTTGCCCTATTTCTGCATCAAAAGAGAGAATAGAGTAAGGTATTGGGTTGTTTTGTATAGCATATAGATGAAACCGAAAGCAGATTCTACGCAAGGATGCTATGAGATCGAAAAAAGATTAGTTTCATTGAAGATGACCCGGACTTTTCATGAATGCTCACCACTATTGAGAAACATAATTACCCCTATGTGACATTTATATCCAATCATGCACCCCCTATATTGCTTATTTCTTTTGAAAGTTTCCGAACTATTAGTTTAACTAGTAAAATTACCCGTGCTTCACACAAAAATTGAATATTATGGAATTTATAAAATAATACTTAAAAAATATCAGTCATTAAAACTAAAACACTATATTATCTTGCATATAAGATTACGTAGTAACAAACATTAATAATGTAAAGGAAAATGAAAATTATTACATCTTATCATTTATCCTTAATAACATAAGAATAAATTAATGACTGTAAAAATACATATCAGAATTTGTAACATAAGTAATGGTGTCAGTGATCAACTCAACAGGAACAAAGTACACAAATATTTAATTGTGAAGAAGAAGAAGAAGAGAAGGAGGTTCAAAATTTTTGTTGTTTTAAAATGAGAGGATCCCTCTATTTATAGAAAACAAAGGGTACTGTGAACAAATGCTTATTGTGCCTTATCGGAAAGGTTACAACTATTAGGAAAAGTTGCAACCCTTTGGAAAGGTCACAACCTTTCATAAAAGTAACAACTTTTTATAAAAGTCACAACTTTTCATAAAAGTCGAAACTCTTCATAAAAAACACAACTCTTCATAAAAGTCGCAACTTTTCATAAATGTCACTACTTTTCATGAAAGGGAAAGGCTAGTTTTGGAAATAAATAAATTAAAATGGAATGCTGGTTTGTGGTGGCGCCACGTAGGCGGGCCTAAGGTTCTCTTATATATATATATATATATATATATATATATATATATGATTGTTACGAGTGTTAACAAAATCATTTTGATTATATTGGTGGAATCATCCACTCACTTGTTTTTACTGCTACAAAAAATGACTTCCTACAATATTCAATTCTCTGTGGGATTCGACCACTGACTCTTAGTTGGGTATTTTTATTGACGAAGATCCCTGCCTCTTTTAATTGAATTTGAAGAGTACATTTGAGGGTTATCACAGAGAAGGGAAAAAAAGGTAAAAAAAGGAACTTGAATCTACTCTCCACGATGAGTCTCCACAAGCTGAAGACAAAATACTTCGACGAGTTGCAAAAGCCTCTAGGAGAGAAGGGTATGATTAGGAAAATCTAGAAACGAACGAACTTCATATTCTATAACTCATTTGGAAGATTTGAGAGCGAGAGGGGATAATTTTCTAAAGGAGAAACATGGGTTAATAATGTACACACTCTAAGAGAGAGAGGAGACGAGTGATATTCATCTAAAAGGGCTGACAAACGTTTAGATGTTCTTAAGTTGCTCATAACAGATGCCTCAAATCAAATGACCGTTATTTGTGTGAAATCCGAGATGAATTCTGACATCATGGGGAGCACAATCGTGGTCTCTTTTATCTGATAACAAAAACTTTGAGACTATCATTTGCTATATACGCTACTAGATTATAGTTACACATTGTTACTAGAACACTAAATCAAACCCAATATTTACTATACACATTTTTATTTTCGGGAAATATCAACCACAAATGAGTATAAGAGCTAGTAGACTTATTTCTTCTACATTCCCTGTGGGATCGACCTTAACCCTTGTTAAGTTTTGTAATTGATTTCGACCATTTATACTTATTCAATGAAATGTAGGTTTGGACGAATTAGTTTTTTATGGAATTCATCTCCTTTTCGATTACCCATGCATGTAAAATCATTGATCACTTGTGCTTGTAAATGTAATCGATAACACATTGGAATGCTTGCACATCTCCATCCACGTTCCTTTTTCTTGGTTAAAACTGTGAGTTGCAGTTAGCTGTCATTGTTATTGATTGACAGGTGAAGATGGATTTCTCTAAGCGCTTTTAAATAGATTATAAGTTAATTTCTTAATAGTGGTCTTTCATTAAGCGTACTGATTTTAGAATATGCTAAATTAAAATGGTCTAAAAAAATCTGTTATATTTCAAATAAATAAAAGTACTCTTAGTTTTTTAGAATACTCTTACAAAAAGTGATTTAACACATTTTTTTTTTGTTTTATTAAGGATCCACGCTTCATCAAGTCAACTATCAAAGTGAGGGATACTGAAGATGTATTTTGTCAGCAACAAAGAAGGCATAAGGGATACATTTTTGTTATAAGTTATAATTAAGTTATTTTAAACTAAATATATGTAATTCAATGGTCATTTTGTTTAATTTTCCCATTGTTGTGCAACAGCAAAAAAAGGAATCGGAGTTCCAACTATAATAAACGGGCTTCCATGTAGCTCCCAAAAGCCCATCACTTTTGAATTTATTTGTGGGTCATCAAAGCACAAATATTTCTATTTTTGGGTAGTTGTCAATTTTATCTTTTGAATTAATGATTTTATTTTTTATCTTTAAACATATTAAGCAATTAAATATAAATTTGTCCAAGATAGCCTTGACATTAAAATAAAAATCGCATGACACAATTTAGTTTTTACGAGGAAAAAATTCGCAGCGCACAAATTATGCCTTACAAGTCATAAATTCAATTTCAGAACATTATGTCTTAAAAAGTCAAAATCCATAAGTTACGAAATGACTTAGTTTCTATAGAACTAATATTGATGGATATGTACATTTAGTTTTAAAAGCATAAACTTATCTCCTAGTGACATAATTATCCTAATGAACTTTTGTCAAATAAGATAAAAATTCTCTAAAGTTATATTGGACAAGATTAAATTTTCTCTATACTTATATTGAACAAGTAATTTATACTGTCCGAAGTAGATAATACAAACTCATGTCGAACAAGACAATTTTTTTCTAAATATCTGCATTCCAAAATTAGGTCATAACTAAAAATACTTTAATCTACAAATTTTATTTAAATTTAATAAAAAACAATTTAACGGACAAAACTAAATACCACAATTAAAATATGATTTATTGGTGCAAAAACTAGTTTATTTGGGAAATGTTAAAAGAGCCCATCATATAATTGAGTTTTTGCCCACATTGGAAGAGCCCTATCATATGAGTGAGTTTTGGCCCACATTGGAAGCGCCCTATCATATGAGTGAGTCAATAACCTGATAGTTGGGATATAGGGTACACAAGGTAAAAATTTAAGGAAAGCAATCAGAGGTGGAGGCGGAGGCGGAGACTAGAAGGAAGAGAGCAATAAATTTTTTGGGATGGAGATATGTTATAATAATATCAGGAACTTTTTTCGAGGCAATCATGAATTCTATCTTATTCATCGCACTGAACTTCACTACAAGATCTTATGACCTTGTTTTTCTTATTCAATGCTTGCTTGTTTATGCCAAAGAGAGATCATATATAGAAATTATTGTTATATTATTGTAGGATATGTGGAAGGAGCAATTGAAGAAGTTTGAGAAGGAGGTCAAAAGAAAGCAATGTATGGAGACACATATATACGCCCAATCAGTTGTCACCCTCTTGAGAGATAGGTACTTCTAGACAGTTAGTTTTTCAATGTATCTGGTTGATTATGATTTGGAAATACAATCCAGATTGCATTCTCCAATAACAATGAATATTTGGGTATGGAATTGATGTTTAGGAATTTTGAAAAAACTTCTAAATAAAGAGAAGAGATTATGCAGAAAGCTTGCTTTCCATTTCTTGTGTATTCATTCTGTACAACTCTGTCTATTTATGCAAAACCAAAACCTAATGTAGAACCTTCTATCTGTAACAAACTTTGTAACAAACTCCCTAAAGAAAAATAGAAAAGAAAAGAGAAATACAATTATTTATTTTACAGCTGTGTAAATAGAAAATACACTTAAGAGATTTTATCTAAGTGTGAGTAAGTTTTGGGCTTTGGATGAGTATCTTGTATTAGCTTGGGCTCTTGTGATTTGGGCTTTGTACAAGACTATTTCTGTGCTCCATGTCTATCTTCATCAGTGGGGGCACCGGAGGAGACATTTATTCCGGCAACACCCCCCCTCAAGTGGGAGGCCGGTGAACGAACTCCCAACTTGCCAAGTAGAAAATGATGCAAAGGTCCTGCAACGGACTTGGTGAACAAGTCGGCCAGCTGGGTCGAAGATGGGATAAAGGTCAAAGAAATCAGGCCATCGAGCAGTTTCTCGCGAACGAATTGGTAATCAAGCTCAATATGCTTCGTCCGTTCGTGAAAGACATGATTTTTAGCAATGTGGATTGCAGCTTGATTGTCACAGTGGAGGGGAATGGGTAAAATAGGTGGAGCACTAAGATCATGAAGGAGACGGACAATCCAAGTAATTTCAGCCACCAAGCGACGCATTGAGCGATATTCGGCTTCAGCAAAGGAGAAAGCGAGCACTGGCTGTTTCTTAGACTTCCATGAAACTGGACAACCCCCAAGACTGAGAAAAAAACAACTGACTAAGTGTCTGGTATCGGAACAGGATGCCCAATCGGAATCGCAAAAAGCAAGGATCTGAAAAGACGAAGTGGGAAGCATAAAAAGACCAAGGCCGGGAGTACCGGCAACATAACAGAGAGTATGAAAAGCAGCATCTAAGTGGCCAGAATGAGGAGATTGCATGTATTGACTGAGGGTCTGGATAACATAAGACAGATCAGGTCTTGTGTTAGTCAAAAAATTCAACTTGCCAAGAATTCACTGATAAAGCAGAGGATCAGATAGAGGAAAACCAGAGGTGGAAGATAGCTTCAAATTAGGATCCAAAGGGGTGGAAATAGGTCTGCAAGAGAGACAATCAAATTCTCGGAGGAGTTCAAGAGAAAATTTCCGTTGAGTAATCACTAACCCATCTTGTTCCTTTACTAGTTCCATTCCGAGAAAGTAGTGAGCTTCACCCAAATCTTTTATGCAAAATTCAGAATGCAAAAAACTTTTAATATCAGTGATTTCTGTTGTGTTGTTACCACTTAGCAGGATGTCATCAACATAGACGGCAAGAATAGTGATGAGGTCGCCAGTCACTTTAAAGAAAAGGGAGTAATCATTGAGAGAGGAGGAGAAACCTCTGGTTGCAAGAGCTGAAGAAAGACGAGAGTACCATTGATGTGAAGCCTATTTAATACCATACAAGGATTTACGGAGTCGACACACAACGTCTAGTGAAGGCAAAGCAAGACCAGGAGGATATTTCATATATACTTCCTCGTGTAGATCACCACGGAGGAAGGCGTTACTGACGTCCAACTAGTAAACTGTCCAATTGCGTTTGATAGCAATGGTCAGCAAACATCTCACAGTGGTCATCTTGACCACTGGGGGAAATGTTTTAGTGTATTCGATCCCTGCACGTTGTGTGTCACCTCAGATAACAAGACGAGCCTTTAACCTATCCAAACATCCATCAGACTTGAGTTTCACTTTAAAAACCCATTTGCAGGCTAAGGACTTCTTGTGAACTGGCAGCGGAACAAGATCCCAGGTGTGATTGGAAGTCAAGGCCTCTAATTCAGACTCCATCGCCACCTTCCAACCAGGATGCATCAAAGCTTGTCCATAAGAGGTAGGCTCAGAAATATGACAAATAGAAGATATGGTATTCTGATTGTGAGATGTTAGAGCTAAAAAAGAAGAATGATAAAATGGAATAACAGTAGGATGAGGAGATATAACAGAAAAAACTTGGTCACAAATATAATCTGAAAGGTACCTAGGTTTGACATGAACCCTGTGTGATCTGCGTGGAGGCTCCTCTGCAGCTGAGGGTGATACTTCATCCTGTAGGATAGAATGTATAGGAGATAATAGAGGATGCGGAGGAGATGAATCCTCTGGGGAAAATGAATCACCAGTAGGAGGTTGAGCAGGTGCTGGAGGGGGAATAAAATCATCAGAGAGAGAAAAAGAGGCTGGAAAAAGTTTTGACATAGGGGTTGGATACGAAAAACGAAAAACCGTCTCTACAAACGTCACATTTCTGGAAACCAGCATTTTCCCAGATTGTAAAATAAGAACTTTATATCCCTTTAGACCAAGAGGGTAACCAAGAAAAATGCCTGGGAGAGCTCTAGGAGTGAGTTTGTCCCTCTGTCTAGCAAGAGTGGAGCAAAAACAAAGACAACCAAAAGGCTTCAAATAGGAACAACCAGGGTCCTTCCCAAAAAGGACATGATGAGGAGATAGGCCATGAAGAACAGACGAAGGAAACCTGTTAATTAAGTGAGTTGCAGTGAGAATCCCTTCCCCCCAAAACTTTTTAGGAGCATGAGATTGGAAAAGAAAAGCTCTACATGTTTCTAAAAGATGTCGATGTTATCTTTCCATAACGCCATTCTGTTGTGCTGTTTCTACACAACAAGTTTGATGAATTATCCCTTGAGAATAGAAGAAATCTTTGTGTTCTTGGCCTGTACCTAGTTCATAAGCATTGTCAGACCTGATCACTTTTACTTTTGGTGTTGAATTGTCTTTCTACAAGAGTTAAAAAGGATTTCAGGATTGGAAAAGCATTAGATTTGGTAGCAAGTAAAAAAGTCCAAGTGTGTCGGGAAAAATCATCTACCACTGTGAGGAAATACTTGTCTCCGTTGTAAGTAGGTAGTTTATAAGGTCCCTGTGTATCTATATGTATTAAATCAAAACAATGTGTAGTTGAAATGAAACTTGTAGGAAAAGGTGGTTTACTTTGTCTTGCCATGGGGCAAACATCACAAGGGAATTCTTTGCTAGTATGTAAAGAAGCAGGCAAATTTTTTAATTTTTTCATTGCAATATAGGGTAGGTGACCAAGTCTACAATGCCATAGTTTGCTGAGATGATGTACAGAAATAGAAGAACTTTTATTCAAACTTGAATCAGTATCACAAACAGGACTCAAGAGGACTGGGCACACTGCCCTTTCATAACTTGACTCAGAAAATAAAGGAAAAGAACCTAGAGAACTAGATTCAGATTTATTCTTAACAAGACTAAGAACTTGAACATGAAATTTTGTTGAAGGTGTATCCAATGCAGAAGTATAATCCCTCAGCATGTAGAGTCCTCCAACAGCATCACCAAAAACTGGTTCCTTCCTCAGAGAAGGTTCATGTAAAATACACCCATCTTTAGTAAATAAAAGATCAAGATCAAGTTGTTTGATCAAAAGACTTACAGAGAGTAGATTATGAGCAAAATCTGGAACATAAAGAACTCCATGTAGTGTTAGGTTAGCATTTAAAAATAGACTACCCATGGTAGAAGCCTTTACCTGTTGGGAATTGGTTAGATTGATAAAAATAGGAAAAGGTAAAGGGGGTTACATTTTGTAGAAGATGTTTATTAAACGTCATGTGCTGAGTAGCACCCGTGTCTAAGATCCAAGAAGAATTACTGATTTTGGAAAGAAAAGAAGTGAAGAGTGAACAAGCATGATTTATACCATTTCTTGTGTATTCATTCTGTACAGCTTTGTCTATTATGCAAAACCAAAACCTAATGTAAAACCTTCTATCTGTAACAAACTTTGTAACAAACTCCATAAAGAAAAATAGAAAAGAAAAGATAAATACAATTATTTATTTTACAGCTGTGTAAATAGAAAATACACTTAAGAGATTTTATCTAAGTGTGAGTATGTTTTGGGCTTTGGATGAGTATCTTGTATCAGCTTGGGCTCTTGTGATTTGAGCTTTGTACAAGACAATTTTTGTGCTGCATGTCTATCTTCATCAGTGGGAGCATCGGAGGAGACATTTATTCCGGAAACAAATTTAGGGTGAATTTATTGTGTCAAGATTATGTCTTGTTGATAATAACTTATGTTTTTGCTCTGAAATACAATGTGTTTAGTAGATATCTTGCTTGGGAATCATATAACATGAGGGTCTTATTTAGGGCTTGTTCATGCTAAAGTGTAATGTATCGTTAAGTTTGACAATTGTGAAATATGAATTTTGAGTCATGGATACTTAATTGCCTTTAATATGAAATTACTTTATAAGATCGGGTGATCAATCAATATTCATATATATTATTTCTAGTATTCAACATAAAATATAGTGTGTGGGTAAAAAAACAATGGTTGCCCAAGCGCCTAGTAACATTGCTTTAGGTCGCCACTATACCCTACTATGATAAAGACCATAGAAGTCAAGAGAGGAGGTGTCGACTCATGTTTATAAAACTAAACAATTTCTCTGTGTTTTTTTATTGGAGTTAAGAATCTCCTATAAAATTTGATATGTCCAATCCATACTGCAAGTTTGGGTAGGTTATTGTAGTGTTCATGGAAGTGTGAAGGGGAAAAAATTGGCAATGCTTGCTTTGCTTAAACATTAATTAGAAGTGAAGTACTCTCTTTATTGAAGTGAAACGCAATTTAACTGAAAAAAGACCAACATAAATAGAGAGAATATATAAGCAAAATTTCAAATTATAAGCTAAAAAGTAGATATCACAAAATCAAAGATATTAATGGTTAAACATTTATTTCTTGTTCTTCTAAATGATCTACTTGGAAATAATTGTTAGAATCTTGTATTTCTCCCTTACCATTATATTTCTCATCATTTTCTTCAACTACATTAATTATAATATCCCTTATAAAAATCTCTTTCACACTTCCTCATATGATAAATCCATATCACAATTATTATAAAAGAGTGATTGGTTCAAACTTACTAATGCATTGAGGCCCTTATATCGTAGAGCTCCACCTCACTCCTAAAGTGCGAAAGTGAGTGCTTTCCTAAATACTGGGTTATTGACCTACTCATTTATTAACTCAGTCCATCCTGACCCCTAAAAATTCAATCTATTTAAAAGTTAGATTTTTGTGGTTGCATTTGTGAACAAGATGTCTGAAAGAAAGCCAATTAAATTAAGTATTCAATTATATTTTTAGTAGCTTTATGTATTTTATTATAAAATAGGATTTTTTTTGTTTCATAAGGATTAGTGATGAGTCCAGTTTGTGGACTCATTTAGGGCTATATTTTAATAGAAATTGTGTCCTCAAATGCTTATTTTATCTCAATATCTTATGAAAACTCTTAAATTTCAGGTATTTGAAGCTTTAGTGGAAGCATGGACACTTAGGCGCAAAAAGAAACAAAAAGGCTGAAATGAATGTAAAAGCTGAAGCTTGAGCTACGCCAATCACACTTGGTGAATCCGCCATTTGTTACAGTATGCGAAGCCCTGAAGGAAGTGGATCAAAAGGCGATGAAAGGAGTAGTCGGTGTGTCGCCGATCAGTTCCACGAAGCAGAGATATACCGCCTAATGATCCAGGACACAAACATGCTAAAGGCAAAGCACAAAAGGCGATAAACCAGAAGAAGGGCAAATCGTCGAGTCATTCGGTGATATCGATTAACCTCACCGAACGATCCGCTACAACACAAAAATTTTTGAAACTATAAATACTCGTTGAGAGTTATAGCTTAGTATCAGATTTTTAGTTTGAGAAACAATTAATATAATTTTAGTACTTTTTATTTTTACTTTGAGTTTGAGAGGGTTTGGAAACTTGAAGAAGAAGTGGGTTTCATCTCCAAGGATTTGGACTTGGGTCTCTTGATTTCTTCATTCTTGACCTGTAACAAGACTAAAATATTCATACCCATTTGAATGCAAGCTCATTTAGGTATAAATTTCTATCTCTTGATGTGTCGCTAAAAATCCCCATTCTTGGGGTGTGATTTATCGAATATGGGTTAATATTGTTGTTGGGTCTTGCTTGTTGATATAGTAAATGTAGTTTAATGGTGATTTCACCTAGTAGTTGTGGTTGAATTTAATGGGTTTGTAGTTGCAAATACAAGTCCACCCATGTGTGTTCGGCTTGCGAGAGAGAGAGGTCGTGAAACCAAGACTGCTAGACTGATGGCCTAAGGAGTGGGTCGACATGAGGTTTAGCCCGAGAGGGTGAGACCTAGTCCCATATCCTAATACTCAGCTCGAGAGAGTGAGTGGGGTAAGGCGTAGGCTGATCGTCATGCGGCAAGTGGGTGTCCGAGAGGAACCTATTTGAAACAGGGTAATTTGCTCGAGAGAAAATTTATTCCCACGTATAGCTTAGCCTAGTCACTATTACTCTATAAATTCTATATCGAAAGCATGTACCCAATAATTTAGATTAACCCATATTCTGGTCACATCCCAAGAATCCCTCTCTCATTGTTAGATTTTCTTGTTGATTTCGCTATTTTAGCTTACTTGTGACAAAAACCTTAATCGATATTTGACACTTTTGTGTCCCCCTTTAATTTACAATGTTTTTAATCGTTAATATCTTTAGCTACGACTAGTTAGAACTAAAATTTATTTTTCTATAAATTCTCAAAACCACTCCCTTGGGAAGATCCCAACCCTTGGTTAGGTTACTATATTATCGACGATCGTAGACACTTGAATCGAAAGTAGTGTCGTTGGTCACGATAAGCATCAAAATGGTACCGCTGTTGGGGATTAGTGTTACGTGAAAGTTTTTGGATTAAGTCGAATTTTGCTTTAAATAGTCGTAGTTTACTAACCTTATTTTTAATTTTTTTTTCCTTTGAACTTGTCGATGTAGGTAGGTACCCTAAGCATGGCTGGGGAAATGGTGACAACTCGACTGAGACAAGCGAAGAAGTTGAGAGGAACTTCGAGTTAACCGCACTGGTAACTCAACTGAACGAGTTGTCCACCAAGATAACAGAGGTGGAAAACCAGTGCAAGAGTCAAGGGAGGTACATACCTCCTCACGAGAGGAAGCAGTCTAGAGACAGGGAGAACAATCGTGTCGAGGACACACTTCAAATCATTCTCCATAAGATCACCGAACAAGATCGAATGTTGGAAAAGATGACGGAGAGTATTGAAGTGTTGAATCAAATGGTTGGCTCTCACTCTAGATCGATCCAGCTGATCAGGACACTCCTGAATCATGCGGTGCCTCCAATTCACTGAAACGAACTATTGGAGTTACCTAGTAGCACTAGGGCTAACTCAACCAATGGGGAGTGAGTAAAGACTCGCATCGTACCACGACGTTAAACAAGGCGCTTCTTGGGAGGCAACCCAAGGTTCTAAATGCTTTATTTTGCTTTTAAAAATAATAGTGTGTTGATTGTGCAGGTTTAAATGCGGGAACTGTTCAGAAAATGCAGATTGGTGATAAAACGGTTAGTCGGCATATCATCGAAGAGGTCGGCGAGCCCGACTCGACCCACCATTTGGCTCAATTCAAAGTTGAGTCAAAGCCTGTAAAACTCAGGGGACTTATGAAGCAGTTTGGCGCATCGCCAACGAGGTCGGTGACTTCGATGTAGACCGACGTCTTGACCCCCAAGAAACTGAAAGAACTTTAGCAATCGACGGGCAAGTGATCACTCGGCGATTCGCCGAGTGAATCGGCGAGTACGACTAATGTCACCGAACAGGCGCAAACTAGATGGTTTATAATGGCCAAGAGACTTCAAATTTGAAATTCTTCACTTTCCCTCGCTCTTAAACCTTCTAAATTCACACTAAGGTAGTATTTTCCTTATTTTAGCCCTTTACTAGCACTTTAGTTTGCTGATTTGTGCTCAGAGTTAGAATACTTTGCTGCCTAGCTTTTCAATCGCATTTTAATCGGCATCAAAGGTTGGTTCCCGAACCCCAAGTTTATTTTTGAAAATTTTGTACTCTTTTGCAGTAATAGTATCGTAGTGATGTGTGCTGGGCCTCTCTGGTAGGATTAGAGTCCTTATTTACCTGTTTTAATTTGAAAGAAATCTTGCCTGTATGGTTTGACTGTCAAATGCCCGTAACCTTTGTGCTTTTTAATGAGTTGGTCATTATTGTGTATTGTTTGAATGATTAAGTGAAGTCTATTGTGCTAAAATGTAGAAAATTTACTCAATGATAGAGCGGGTGATGCCGCTCTTAAGAGCAAATATCGTGAAATGGCCAAATGCAGCAAATCCGGGAGAAATTTGAGTATCCCGGGGTAAAGGGGTCTTGTTTAAATTCCATGAGTGCATGCTTTGATTTGATTTTAGGAGGTTGCAGGATTGAATTCGAAAAGATGGGTCAAAAATAGGCACGTTGGGTCGATTGGCGAGCTAATTCGAGCTCGCCGAACGACTCGGTAGTTCGCCTAATGTCCACATCTGGCTGATGATTTGGCGTCTTTATTGATACTTGATTCTGTATTTTTCAGCGGGAAGTCTGAGGGCGTCGAAAGCAATCGGTGACTCACCAAAAGTATTCTTATTGCCCTTTATCTACATCCTTGGAACCCTTGTGCACTATAACCTTTGGCAAACAAAGTTTGCTCACCGAAAGTATTGGCCAATTTACGGAAAGACCTCCCCCCACCATTGTTGATTTGTCTTAATTGTTTAGCCAATCCATTCGGCAAGTTCGATTAATCTCGCCACAGAGGTTCGGCGACTCACCGACTGGATCGGCGAGTTTGTCTGCAACAAGATTTGATGTGCTAGAGTTTGATTTTTCCTTCTTAATTTCTCTCGATTTTTTGCAGATATGGTACGCACCAATCTAACTGAACCACCCCAGAAAAAGGCAAATGGCATTACAATAAATGAGTGAGGATCAAATCCTTCAAAGAGGAGAAGAGTTGACCTCCAACCGGGAGACAAAGGCAAGCGGAAGAATATAGCCAGAAAAAAGGTAGTTATTGAGCCAGATTTTGATGAACTAGAGGATGAACAACCTCTGATTAATCGGAGGGATATGCTCCGGACCAGATCTCAATCCAGAGCCGCCAGTACTACCTCAGCTGCTACTCCTTCGACTGCAAACTAAGTTCCAGCTTAGGCACCCTCAATAACTACTGCACTTCCTATAGTCCCTCCACCGAGGCTGTTAAACAGATTGAAAAGTGATGGTTTACGAGCCATCATAGAGGAGAAATTACTATCCTTGGAGGGCCTAGAAGGCAAGCATCCTGAGGTGCTTGAAATTCACAGATACCATGGGTTCGAGCAATTCATACGGCCCCAAGACCCCTATATCCCCTCCTAGGAAAGAGAGTTTTACACAACTTATAGGGAATTGGTGCCTAAGAACAAGAAGAAGGCAAGTGAATTTTGACTTGTGAAGTCGGTCATGGTTAAAGGCAAGAAGGTGGAGTGTGACAGCAAGCATATTAATGTTGTATTAGGTACACCGCTACCCTCTGCACTTCCTAAAGAGGGGTTGCCGATTGTTCAGTCCCTGGATGACTTGAAGGGTTGGTTGGCTCCGATGATTTCTGACACCACCCCGAGGTGGATGGATGCAGGAGCTCCCATTGAGAAGAAGCACATGAACATCGCCTCCAGGTTCTGGTTTGGCTTCATCAGCAGCAGTATCATGCCATCCCAAAATGAGTCCATTATGTGCCATCCTAGGCGGCTTGCCTTGGTTCTATCATGGCCAGGAGGTGAATCAACCTAGGACTGCTGATTTCGCAGGAGATAGCTATTAGTGCCAAGTAGAGACTTACCTCTCTGCCAATCTCGGTTTTGATCACTGAGTTATACCAGCGTGCCGGAGTACCCCGAGATCCTGCGCATGATATAAAGGTCATCCCTTCATCCTCCATGGACATCCGGCGTATTAAGGCTGAATTTACTCGAGAGGAGGTTGACAGGAGGAGAGCAGCTTTATTAGACACTTCTCGAGAGGTCAATATTGACTCATTACCAGCAGAGGCATCTTCGCCTGCTCCGACTTCTGAGCCCTCAGGTATATCTGCTCTTTCTTCCTATTCCTCACAATTTCCAGGTGTTTCCTCATCCTCCCAGCCTGCCAGGATCACTCAGGCCATGATCCTGAAGATGGGACAATTGTCTATTCAGCGGATGTAAGAGCTACCCGACTAGAGAGGTCTGTTTCGGAGATGATCGACAAAGCAATACTAGCAGCACTTACCCCCCCTTCAGACTTTTATTGATGCCCTAACATCGAGAGTCATTGCTTGTGAGAGCAGACAGGGGGAGGCTTCTTAGGTGACGGCTTTAAAAGCCAAGATTGTGAGTTTGAGGAAGGACGTAGACTATCTTAAGTCTACTGACTTCACCTCATTATTAAAGAGGGCAGATGATGAGGGTGCTCCTAAGACCACTGGAGATATGTAGGGGAATGGCGCAACACATACAGAGTCGGATGCAGAGACCGATGAGGAGTTGATATCAGTACATGCTGAGGAGACACATGAGAATAGAGATGAGGGCATATTCAGAGACTTGCTAGATCTTATAGAGACGTTTGTGCAGCCGGTGATCCAAACATTACCGACTGAGACGTCCACAACAACTCCTAGTGGATCTAGCAATGATATTCCAACTGAGGCTACTCCGGGCATTGATGCCCATATACAGACTTCTACACCAGCTACTGAGACCCCGACAGAGAGAGAGATTGCATAGACAGGACCTTTCTTTACCTCCCTCTCTATCTTATTATATTTTTACTATTGCTACTTTTATTTGCATTTGAGGAAAAATACTTTTTAATTGTGGTGGGGTGAGGCCCACACATTTTGTGTTGATAGTTATGTTTTTTTTTTTTATATTTGGGTTATTTCGGTTAAATTGTTTTATCTACTTATTGTGGATGTTTGAGCTTATGGCTCCTTTTATTTTAAATTGCAAAACAATTTTGATCCTTTCAAATTTTTTTGAATTTTTCGCACATGTGTTAATCTTGAGGTAGTTCAGAGCTAGAGTGCATAATCGTAAAAAATAGTATTCATTTTTTTCTTTCTTGTTCAGTTATTGTAATTCATTACGGAGATTTTCAATTACCTCAAAGAAATTTGATTTGACATCAGCATGATGAGGTTGACAATCATATAGTGTCACGTCAAAAATATTCAATTATTTTTCTATACTTGTGGAATCATTAAAACATGGTTTTCCGCTTGATGAATATAGTGTAACACCAACATCTGCTCCGGTTCAAGTTGCAAACTTATCTGCTTGTTGGGACAAACTATTTTTTCTTTGAGAAACTAACAATGCATGGTTTCTCAAACTCAATTAACTTCATTTCAATCTTTTGGTTACACTTTTTGGTCATTTTTTCCATTTCAAGAGAAAATAATTAAAGAAGTAAAAAAATATATGGAAAACATGACCAATTAGCAAAAGATTGAAAACATGGTTTTAGTATGCATATAAGCTTACAACTTGGATTGAAGTATATGTTGGTGTTATGGTTTTTTCCCAAGTGTAAAACCATGTTTCTATTTACAAGTAAACAAAAAAAATCGACAATTTTTTTAGTGAAACTAGAAGATCACTACCGTAAACATGCTGAGGGAAGATCGAATGTCTTTGATGCTTTTGAAGATCTTTGTAAAGAATTTCAAACATTGAACGAGAATGAAAAAAATGAATACAAATGTATAAGAAAATGCAACTTGGGTCACAAATACTGTTAGATAAGCACATATTGGAACAGATGTTGATAATGAAATTGCAAATGGAGAAAGTTAGAAAGACAAGAAGTGTTATTATGGCATAGCATCTCAAGATTGATTTAAATCTTGTCCATGAGCTAGGCGAGTAGGAAAGATCTTGAACTCATAATTATCATTGAGCGGTAATTGGAGTTCTTGAATTTGGATCTATGCATGGAGGAAACTTTACCCGTGGTTGAAACTTCTAATATTGTCAATTCTCGGCATTGTTATTAAATTAGTTGTGGTTAGTATTTAGTCATCCCATTATATAATGTTTTAAACAAAAAAATTGTAGGATATGAAAATCTCATATTATTCAGTCAAAATTTTTGTTTTATTTTATCTTTAGTCTTTCATGAAATTTTGTGTAGTCTTGATTTATAAGTCGATTGAGGTCTTTTATTGACCTAGTGAATGATCAAAGAAATTCCTTATGCACTCATTAATATTTTTTATTTCCAATGAGGGTGGCGCATTTAAATATAGGCTAGTTCTCTACAACATGATGGAATCTCTGTAATACAAGTTTTTTCTAATATCTATTGACTTTATTGGCAAATTAAGCATTTAAAGAGAAATTGAGCCGATTTTTAGCAAGATCCACACATGTGTTGAAATAGAGTACAATATTTTTATAGAGTGCACATACACAAATGGGTTTCCTTTCTTGTATAAAACAAAATAAACTTTACCCAATTACATTAACCTTATACGGTACTAATTTAACAAGGTAATAATTTTACATCTAAATTTTGGATTGTTGATTGTGTGATTCCAATCAAATGACCAACTAAAAAAGCATACTAAAAATGTTCATGAGTATCAAGGTCCATCGGAAATATAGAATGCAAATGGTAGTAATTTCCCAGTTACCATGGTTAGGGATATTACTCCAACATTCAAAAATGCTCTTCTTTGTCCAAAGCTCTCAACTAGTCTTATTTCAGTTGGACAATTGGTGGATAACAATTGTGATGTGATTTTTTCTCGTAATTTTTGTCTTTTGCAGGATCAGCTGTCGGGGATGATAATTGTAAAGGGGCCTAAGGTTGGAAGATTGTTTCCTAGACATTGTTTCATTCCACCTGTTCTATCCTTTGCTTGTACTTCTACAACTAAATAGACTGAGGTTTGGCATAAACATCTAGGACATCCAAATTATATTGTGTTGTCTCATTTATGTAATTCTTTTTTATTGGGGAATAAAACTCAAATTTCAATTTCTTTCATTGATTGTTCTACTTTTAAATTGAGAAAAAGTAAAACTCTTCCTTTTCCTAATTTTGGTAGTCATGCTACAAAGTGTATTATTGTTATTCATAGTGATGTTTGGGGAATTTCACCAATTGATTCTCATGCTCATTTGAAGTACTTTGTGACATTCATAGATGATTATAGTTGGTTTACATGTGTATATTTTCTTCGATCCAAATATGAGGTATTTTCTATGTTCAAGACATTTTTGGCTTACATTGAGACTCAATTTTCTACGGGTGTAAAATTATTCAGATCTGATTGTGGTGGAGAATGTAAGTCTTATGAATTAAAAAAAAATCATTCTTGAGAATGGAATTGTCTCACATAGCTCTTGTCCATTTACACCACAACAAAATGGTGTTACTAAGCTTAAAAATTGTCAATATTTAGATGTCTCTCGTACTTTATTGATTGAGTCCTCTATCCCATCCAAATACTGGGTGGAAGCATTGTCTATTGTTTTCTATTAATGAATCTGCTACCATATAATGTGCTAAATCTTGAGTCTCCATATTATCATCTCTATCACAAAAATCCTAGCTATGATAATTTTAATACATTTGGTTGTGTATTTTTTGAGCATATGCCTTCGTCTCACCATAATAAACTATTTTGTTCAGTCTACTAAAGGTACTTTTGATTTATTGTACTTCATAGAGAGGTTTTATATGCTATGATCCGTGTTCTGAGAAATTTTGTGTTTCAAAAATGTTGTTTTCTTTAAAAATTGGTATTTTTTTTCCACTCATGGCCATGCATCTTCTATTTCTCCTCTTCATCCTACTTTTGAGGAATTGTCATCTTCTTTTAACTGGTTCAAACTTGGATTTGAGTATGAACGACATCTGCCAACTCTACCCCATTTTGAAATTGAATCCACCACCTGAGACTACACCATAACTAGACTTTTAGAATTAGTCAAGGCCTAATCCTCCTAAGCCTACTTTGCGATCAAATAGAGTATCTCGTATTCCTAATTGGTATGCCTTTTCCTCTACTTTATCCACCAGTTTTGCTCCAACTTGTTACTCACAAGTTTGTTAGTATGAATGTTTGCTGAAAGCAATGGATGAAGAACTTTTGTCCCTTAAAGAAAATAACACATGGGTTTGTTTCATGGCCTTCAAATGTCCGTCCAATTGGATTTAAATGGGCTTATTCAAATAAAATTCATTCTGATGGAACTCCTTATCAATACAAAGTTTGGTTTGTTGTTCTTGGTAATAAATAAGAGAATGATGTGGGTTATGAAGATACTTTTGCACCAGTAGAAAAATGATTATGGTGCAAACAATTATTGCCATCGCTTCTTCACAAAATTGGTTTCTTCATCAAATGGATGTCAAAAATGCTTTTCTCCTTTGTGATCTTAAAGAAGATATTTATATGAAACCTCCACCTAATTTGTTCTCATCACCTACATGGGATGTATGAAAGCTCCCCAAAATCTCAATTTTCTGACAATTTCTCGCATCATTAGGTATTTTCTAGAAACATCTACTCATGGATTTTTCTTTCCTAGATTTTCAACTATTTGTATTACTGCTTTTAGTGATTCTTAATAGGCACGATGTCTTGATACTCGTCATTTAATCATTGGTTGGTACATGTTTCTTAGAAAATCATTGATATCTTGGAAGAGTAAGAAGCAAGATCGTGTATCCAAATAATCTATAAAGCTTGAATATCGATATATGTCTACTGCTTGCATCGAGGTTGTATGGCTTCGTTGATTAGTTGCTGAGATGGGATTTCGTCAATATAATCCTACTCTTCACCATTCTTATAATACTAGTGTTATTCAGATTGCTACTAATGTGGTTTATCATCAGAGAACCAAGCGCATCGAAAAAGATTGTCATTATGTACAATAAGTTGTAGATAAAAGAGTCATTACTCTTCCACACGTGTCCAGTGGTCTCATATAGCTGATGCATTTACAACATTCATGGCATGAAAACACCATCAATTTATATTAGGAAAATGGATGCTTCTTATCAAATAACATCAATTTAAGGGGAATGTTAGCATGATGAAGTAATAGAGAATGATTGTATATATTAATGTATATAGTGTTGTAAATAAGTGAACTTATACAGATTTGTTGCAGTAATTGTAGAGAATAATATTGTGATAGAATATTAGATTTAAAGGGATAACATAACAGATTTAGAGAGATTTGAATGGCAGATTTTGTGGCCCAATAATGGTTTGAGTTCATTAGCAGCAATATCATACCCTCATATAATGAATCTATCTTTCGACATACCAAGGTGGTATTAGTGGGCACTATTATTGATCAGGAACACATCAATGTGGGACTCCCATAGTTGATCCAGCAGCTTTGGGTTTTGATGCCACCACATCTGCTCCTTCTGTGGAGCAGGAAGGTGTATCTCCCACTGTACCTCCCACTCCTACTACTACTATTGTTGCTGCTAAAAAATCTTTCTCATGTTACTAATTCCCATGCCCCTTGACTCAAGCATTAATTTATCAAGGGTTGAGAAGGACATTCCAACGGTGATTGATATAGAAATTGAGACAGTGATGGCCCCTTTGAGGGATAGGGTGACCCATTGTGAGGAATTGGTTGAGTCCCACAAGATGAGGTTGGATAACCTCACTGCTCGATTACAGGCAGAAAAGAAGAACAAAGGTAGTTCTATTGTGCTTGACACCATGAGAGGTCAACTTATTACCTTGCGAGTGTATGTAGACTAGCTGTGATCTACTGATATTTCGAGTCTAGGGGTGATGTTCCCCTACCAGACGTTCCATCCGCGATGCCACAAAATTTCCTCAATAGTGATCCTTCTTCTAGTGTGAAACCAAGTAGAATAGTTGAGGGTGTTGCAATTTTTGTTGAGGATGTTGTTGATAATGATGAGTGGGCAAATGATGATTTGGCTAAGGAGACCGGTAAGGATTAGGTGAAGAGAGATGAGGATGAGCATGGGATTGTACTGACACTTGTGGCGTTGTAGGACACTAAGAAGATGATTGTCCAAGCAACATTGGAGAGATCCGTTCATGAGACCTCCGCAGTCGACACCTGTGGAGTCTCTTAAGACTCTACCATTCCTCCCATGATGTCCAGGGCATTGATGCCCAAGCTGATACCAAATTGCTGCTACATGTAATACTATTGTCGGTCTTTGATGCTCCAGATTATTCTACTGCTCCAGAGACTCCTCCCGTTAATAGACCTATAAAAACTTAGCCTGTCAAGGGGACATTTTGACTTTTCCTCCCGTACTTTCTACTTTTTCATTGAGGAAACTGCTTTTATTTTTTTTTGGGTGAGGTCTTTTGTGCCAATATTCCCCTTTTGCTTTGTATTTTGTTATTTTTATGTTTTGGATGATTGTAGTTTTTAATTTTACTTATATTAGAGTGTTTCATTTGGTTTGTGTTTATCTCTTGTTGCCTCTTTTGTTTTCCCTCAAATTTGAAACTACCCCATAAATTTTAAAAATCGTGAAATTCTTGAGTTTTCATTGATAATATTTTGAGGATGGATTATGTTCATTATCGATGTCTTGAATATTACTCATGATGAGCATGATGTAGAGTTGGTGTTGCAAGAGTGAAGTTGATGTTGTTGCACTTTTGAGAGATCTCTTTGAATCTTTTAGTGACTAAATGTGTTTTGATGTGAGCATTGAAATGAAGATAATACATACGCTTTTGATCTTTTCAGCCTGTGCTAAATGTAACTCCCCATATTCAAAAAGGGACATATAGCAACTTTCCAGGTGTTGGTACAGCCAAACCACGTCGGCCACCCATGGTTCGTGGAGTCGACCACGGACCGTAGGTGTGGTTCATGGTTGGAGCCCTAAAATTCATCTCTCTGATCCTAATCGACGGTACACTAGGACGGTCTGTGGGTAAGACCACGACCCGTCGACTGGGTCCATCGTTGGACACATAAAAATTTGTCCAAGCCACGACGATGACTGGACCTACAAACCGTAGGTCGACCGATGGTCTGTTGTCCAGGGGTCCATCAATGGTCAAAATTCTCCGTACTTAGTGACGGTGCGCAGGACGGTTCGTCAGTGAGGTCTCGTGGGTCAGCAACTGGCAGTTATTTGAAGGGTTATTTGTGTCTTTTCCTAATTAATTTGTTTCTATACTTTGTTGTTTGCCTATATTTAGAACCCATAGATAAGCCGTTTTAACCCCAAATTCACCCCCATTTAATTCAGTCTTCCTGAATCCCAAAAAAGAACCAAAACCTCCTCTCAAATATTCTCTCTCTAGAAGAAGAAGAAGATGTGTTCCTTTAACCCATGGAGTCCCCAAATTCCTCTATTTCAAATGGTAGAATTCCCCAATTAGCTAGGGTTTTCTTCAATCACCATGGGTTCTTTTCATTATTGATTTCAATGGTTTAATTATGTCTAAATATGCATGAATTGATGATTTAGAATGCCTTTATGATGTTTCCCCTATGAACCCATGCAAACCTCCATGTTTTTCAAATTGTGATCTCATAGGTTGGGTTTTGATTATGAAAGAGGAGTTTTATGATCTAAAGCATTAAGTAATAGAATTACATGAATATATGATAAAATCTCTATATAAACCATGATTTCTATATTTGTAGATTGAAAGTAAGGTTTGAACCTTGCAAGGGCAAAGTACGAGTTTATGCATGATCTTATGAAACCAATGTAAACGTTTGAAGGGTGCTTTGAGAGTAAAGTGCCAATGATGATGTTGTTGTTGTTGTGTTGTTGAAAGGATATTCTCATAAAACACTAATAACCATGATGTGAAAGGTTTTCTCACATAGAAATGATTCTTAGGTGCAAAGACCATTTTCACCTAATTGAATAAATGAATAAAAGATATCCTAATGAACTAGATTGGATTGGCAAGATGACATGCCTTTCCATGGATAATGAGAATAAGTAAGAAAATACTATTCCATGGGAATTATGCTTAACACCGAGTGGATATTGACATTGAGATGGAAGCTCTCCTATTAGTAGAGGCCGGGTTTCTAGAAGAAGTCTCATGAGATGGAAGCTCTCCCGTTAGTAGAGGTCGGGTTTCCATAAGCAATCTCTTTATCCCCTAACTATGTGCCCCCATAGGTTGATTAGCTAGTGTATCCACTTAAGCTAGATGTTCATGGTTCTACCATAGTCAAGTAGAACAACCCTCTTCGGTGTGGGAGACACTGGGTGTTCATGTTTTAGCTCACATGGTCTCTATGTCGGTTAAGGATAATTTGCCCACAACAAGTTGATTAATGAACTAAGTTTACTTAAAGAAGTATCTTATATATATCCAAAGACTTAAAGATGATTTAGCTTGCATTGACCATGATGGTTTGACTTATGTTTTCTAACCCTTTTATATCATGTTTTATTGGTCAAATTTCTTATCATGAAATGAAATGTCCTTCTTAGCATGTTTTAAATGTTTTTTTATGCATAGTTATCATACTTGCTGCATTTTTTGTACTAACGCATACTCTTGCCTACATTTTTCCCAAATGTAGGGTCCGACAGGCAGGGTTTCCTTTCTAGTTGCTAGAACTTGGACTTTGATTCTTTCCGAGCGTGGTGAGTCCTCATGGTTCTAGGACGGACTTTCCTTTATTGTAGTTTCACTTTCGTATTTCTTCTGAACATGATGTATGGGCTAGGCCCACTTTCATTCTATTGTAATAGATGGCTATGTCAAGTCATGAGTTAGACTTCGTTTTCTATAATAACTCTTTTGGACTTAAATGTTGTTTTACTCTTCATTATTCTAGTCCTTTATGTTATGATATGCCAAGTGGCTTATATGGAGTCCTTCAGGGTTCTATATGCCATGTTACATCTAGGGGGTACCCCTGGGTCGTGACACTAAATGAGTGTATTTCGAAGTGCCATGTGTGGTTCAGCATCACATTAAAGCATGTGCATGGAATCCTAGATTTTTATTTGTTAGTCTAATTATCTAAAGCTTGGTAAATTTAAGTCGTGGTCTTGAGCAGCAATTCTAAGGGGGAACCCAAATTTCCATATAATTTGTGACTACTTTTCTAGGGTGTGCATCCATTTTGGCATCATTTTGAGCCTAAATCATTTGTTGACAATACTAGATTAAAACATCTTGAGCCAAACTGTCCCTACCTTGTAACCCAAATTTCTTTTTGAAGCATCGTTATATTTGAATAGCCAACTTAGGCCAAAAGACTAAGCTGGGGTGTGGAAGGGAAGGAGGAATGAATGCCCAATGAAGGGAAAATAAATATGAAATGAGACTCAACTTTTAAGTTTGTTACAAAAAGAAGGAACCCTTCCTAATAAAAAAAAGAAAGGGAAAAGAAAAATATTGTGGTGAGCTATTTTGAAAATTGGAAATGAAAAAAGAAGTTGATGAAATAATGGGGATTCCGAATAAAGTGAGTGAAAAGTCAGTTTGAGTTCTCAAATGAAAAAGAATGAGAAGTACTTGAGAAGCGGTGAAGATGATTGCAACCTTGGTTTGAAAAGGTTAAGTCACTAAGCCAAATTGATAATACCTTAACCCTCATCCCTATTACATGCCTAAAAGACCCTTAAGATCTTGCATGCACTAGGCTGTGTGATGATTCAAAAATATGGGCAAACCTATGGGACGAGGCTTGCATGTATTTCTCTTTTGAGAGACTGAGAGTTGCATAGATTCCTTATTTATTTGTTGATTTTCTTTGTAAGAACATGCAATCGTTCTTGATGTGAGGGCACTTGAATGTATTTGTTGAAACATGATCTTGCATTAGAAAATAAGCTATAGTGAGCCTGAGCTTGTGTTAAAACCAACTAGCCATCATTTGAAACTTTTTGATCATGATTGAGTGTGGCATGTTGTTGAGAGTAGTCTTGTAATGACACTTGCATGTTAGGCGCTCTCATTGAATATTTTTGTAGACACCCTTATTGAGCTAATTGTGTTCTTGATTTTTTTAGGACAAACAAAAGTTTAAGTTGGAGGTATTAGTAAGTGGTAAATTTACACTAATTTGAGGTCTATTTTGCTCGACCATTAATATCCTCAATACCTAATTATATCTTATTCTATTGATATTTTGATAACTTACAGCTATGAAGGCTAAAGGAAAAGGCAAGGATGAATGTTTGAAAGAATGGCAAAAAATGTACGAAGAAGTGTAAACAATACACTGATGATCACCAAATAATAAAGGTGGATCTCATTGTAACCATGACCTCGCCCAAAGTTACCATGCATAACACTTGCATTCATTGAGGCAGGTCGGTGAACTCATAAAACAAAAGTTGACTAACCGAATAAGAAGGGAAAACTTCTTATCCATCGCCAAAAGTAAAAGTGCAAGGAGAAAATATGAAGGCTTGAAAGGCGAACTAAGGTGCTACTCAGAAATACACTGAATGTGAAGGGAAGACTTGAACAAGCTCACCGACTAAGGTTCAAACACCTGATGTCTAGAGCAAGAAAAGTGAGTTGGAGAGGAATCTGTGATCCACCCATTGTGATCGGTGTTCCTGACTAATGTCACTAAATGGGTAGCGTATTGAGTTTTGAACCAAATTTTCGGAATTATAAACAACCCAATGGAAAGATAAAAATAGAGGCGACATTAGTTGTAATAATTTTTGGTGTATGCACAAGTTTAGAAAAAACACTTTACCTTGGGAATAACACTTTCTAGTTCTTTTTTGGATTCTTTCAACTTTGTTTTTGAAATTGACAAATTGAAGTTGAATTCAAAGTGGTTTGCTGGTAAATGTTTAATTTCATGTTACCCATGACTGCTTTCATGAAAGGTATAATTTCTTTGTTTTTTTTTATGGGTGGCTAAAACCCCAAGATATAGGGGTGCAATTATGGGATTGGGTGTTGATTTAATGTTGTGGGTATTGTGTTATGCACTACTAGGTAATTTACCCACTCGCTTTTGAACAACCTTTTCAATAAGCGACTGTTATAAGAAAAAACAGAGTAAATTTTAGAAGGTTTTAAGAACATTTCAACATAAATTAAATGATTTGACATTATCACATGTCTCAAGAATTGTAAATATTTAATGAATGATTAAAAATATCTTGATATCTAATCAAATTTATCTTTTACATAATTTATCATATTATATGTTTGTTGATATAATTGTCTTGTTAAAATTAAGTGATATTTTTATCTAGCGATGAAGCATCACTTTTTCTATTTTTTTGTACATGAAAAATATTGAATCTGATAATTTTATGGTTAGAATAACTCCTTGTTAAATAAAATATGTGAAAGTTTTCGATAATAAATATTAGTTATAAATAAGTTAAGATAGTTAAAAAATATGTAGCACAACAACATAAATAACTTTTTTAGAGACAATCTACTTGTCTGAGGTCAAACGTTCACCATTTTTCGCTATTCTTACTTGGTTACACTAACAAAATTTATAGAAGGAGAAAAATAAATTTGAAACAACAACAAAATAATATTGTTGACCCTTTTAGAAATTCTTTATTCATTAAACTACTGCTTTGAAGGCCCTTCTAAATACTTTATCCATGCAACATTACGACTTTTTCAAAAATATGTACGTACAATTGTTGCATTATGAAAGTACACGTAGATCAAAATGCTGGATTCTAGACTCAAGTTAAAGAAATATTCTCGAACATGAAAAAATTAAAAATAAGTCTAACCTAGATAACTCAAACGCTCAGCAATGACTTGGGACATGAAGGACAACAAATCTATGTTAATAGATATTTATTTTGTATCTTAAAATATATCTTTTATGTATAGTAGATTTTGTTTCATATTCTTCAAATTAAGCTTGCCAAAAATAGTACACCAAAAATATTTAGAAGAGTTGAATGAGAAGGAATAAAAGAAAAACATTAAAAGGAAGAAAGCTTTGTCCAAATGGGGTTATATAGATACCAAACGAAAAATAGTCAATACATTTTAAGGAGACAATAAAAGAGCAAAAAACACATATATTAAAGGGAGTAAACTATGAGATATCCAATTATGATAACAAATCATTCTTACAAGAAAACTTCACATGTTTTGAAATAACAGACCTCAAAAAATTGACTAACACTTCAATCAACTTTTAATCCTTAAAGTACTCATAATATCCACTGATAAAATTTAGTAAAAATAGATAACTTACAATATAAAATCCAAAAAATAGGGGCATGCAAAATTATCAAATCTCAAATGTTTTTTTAAAGAAAAAAAAAATATCATCCTTGTATGTGAAGGAATGTCGTTGATGATGAAATTAGTGATTTGTAAGGGATTTTTTTATTGTACCTTCAAAAATTCCAGTAGAGAAAACTTGCCTGAATAATCAATGAACGTTTGTTATTTAATCTATACTAAAAATACTTGTAACAATAACTTTGCAGAAACATAAACAATAAAGTTTAAAGCATGTACTCAACAACAACAATTAATAATATAAGTATAAATTAATAACTGTAAAAAGCATATCAGGATATGTAATAATAGAATGAAACAAAATGGGAAAAATCGAGCCCATTGAATGCACAGTGTCCCTTTAAGGAAATTATTCCCCTCTAGCTCCCAAGGTTTAAATGAATAGATCCTCTCAGGATAAAATGATTATATTCACCAGTGTGAATAAATTTTTATTGTGCCTTATCGAAAGGTCACAACTCTTTGAAAAACTTAAAACTCTTCGGAAAGTTCACAACCTTTTATAAAAGTCACAACATTTCATAAAAGTTGCAACTTTTCATAAAATTCGCAACTTTTCATAAAAGTCAGAACTTTTCATGAAAGAGGAAGGCTAGTTTTGGAAATAAAAAAATTAAAAGGGAATCCTGGTTTGTGGTGCGCTACGTAGGTGAGCATAGGGTTCTCTTTTATATAAATATATGATTTTGTTGTTGTTCATACATGTATTTGGGCTAATTAGCATGGGGTAATTTATGGGTTAAGGTTGGAAACTTAATTTCTACTTCCTATCTCAGATCGTTGCTCTAACGAGATTGATTGGTGTGGGTAATTAGTCTGATACTATAAATTTAGGTTTGATGCCTATAACTTGTTCGAAAATAGAGGTTATGGATCATATCTATTTACCCTGTTTCTGCATCAAAAGAGAGAATAGAGTAAGGTATTTGGTTGTTTAATATAGCATATAGATGAAACCGAAAGGAGATTCTATGCAAGGATGCTATGAGATCGAAAGAAGATTAGTGTCATTGAAGATGACCCTGCCTATTCATGAATGTTCACCACTATAGAGAAACTCAATTACCCCTATGTGACATTTATATCCAATCCATGCACCCCCAATATTCCTTATTACTTTTGAAAGTTTCCGAAATATTAGTTTAATTGTTACCATTGATAACAAAATCCTTTTGATTATATTGGTGAAATCATCCACTCACTTGTTTTTACTACTACAAAATATGACTTTACATTCCAAATTTCTTGATAAGAACTTTCTACAATATTCAATTCTCTGTGGGATTCGACCAGTGACTTTTAGTTGGGTATTTTTATTGACGACAATCCCTGCCTCTTTTAATTGGATTTGAAGAGTACATTTGAGCATTATCACATAGAAGGAAACAAAGAAGGTAAAAAAAGGAACTTGAATCTACTCTCCATGATGAGTCTCCACAAGATGAAGACAAAATACTTCGACGAGTTGCAAAAGCCTCTAGGAGAGAATTTATGATTAGGAAAATCTAGAAACGAACGAACTTCATATTCTATAACTCATTTGGAAGATTTGAGCGCGAGAGGGGATAATTTTCTAAATGAGAAGCAAGGTTTAATAAGGTACACACTCTAAGAGAGAGAGGAGACGAGTGATATTCATCTAAAAGGGATGACAAGCGTTTAGATGTGCTTAACTTGCTCATAACAGATGCCTTAAATCAAATAACCGTTATTTGTGCAAAATCCAAGATGAATTCTGACATCATGGTGAGCACAATCGTGGTCTCTTTTATCTGATAATGAAAAACTTTGAGACTATCATTTGGTACATACGCTACTGGATTATAGTTACACATTGTTACTGGAACACTAAATCAAACCCAATATTTACTACACACATTTTTATTTTCGGGAAATACCAACCACAAATGAGTATAAGATCTAGTAGACTTATTTCTTCTACATTCCCTGTGGGATCGACCTTAACTCTTGTTAAGTTCTGTAATTGATTTCGACCATATATACTTATTAAGTGAACTGTAAGTTTGGACGAATTAGTTTTTCATGGAATTCATCTCCTTTTCGATTACCCATGCATGTAAAATCATTGATCACTTGTGCTTGTAAATGTAATATATAACACATTGGAATGCTTGCATATCTCCATCCAAGTTCCTTTTTCTTGGTTAAAATTGTGAGTTGCAGTTAGTTGTCATTGTTATTGATTTACAGGCGAAGATGGATTTCTCAAAGCACTTTTAAATAGATTATAAGTTAATTTCTTAATAGTGGTCTTTCTTTAAGCGTACTGATTTTAGAATATGCTAAATTAAAATGGTAAAGAAAATCTGTTATATTTCAAATAAATAAAAGTACTCTTATTTTTTAGAATACTCTTATAAAAAGTGATTTAACACATTATTATTTTTTATTTTTGTTTTATTAGGGATCCACGCTTCATCAAGTCAACAATCAAAGTGAGGGATACTGAAGATGTATTTTGTCAGCAACAAAGAAGGCATAAGTGATACATTTTTGTTATAATTTATAATTAAGTTATTTTAAACTAAAAAAACGTAATTCAATGGTCATTTTGTTTAATTTTCCCATTGTTGTGCAATAGAAAAAAAGGAAACAGAGTTCCAACAATAATAAGCGGGTTCCATGTAGCTTCCAAAAGCCCTCTCTTTTGAATTTATTTGTGGGTCATTCAAGTACGAATATCTCTATTTTACGGTAGTTGTCAATTTTATCTTTTGAATTAATGATTTTATTTTTTATCTTTAAACATATTAAGTAATTAAAAATAAAATTGTCCAAGATAGCCTTGACATTAAAATAAAAATCGCATGACACAATTTATTTCTTACGAAGAAAAAAATATTTACAAGAAAAAATTCACAACACACAAATTATGTCTTACAAGTATTAAATTCAATTTCAGAACATTATGTCTTAAAAAGTCAAAATCCATAAGTTACGAATTGACTTAGTTTCTATAGAACTAATATTGATGGATACGTACGTTTAGTTTTAAAACCACAAACTTATCTCTTAATGACATAACTTATCCTAATGAACTTTTGTCAAATAAGATAAAAGTTCTCTAAAGTTATATTCCACAGGATAAAATATTCTCTATACTTATGTTGAACAAGTAACTTATACTCTTCGAATTAGATAATACATAACTCATGTCGAACAAGACAATTTTTTTTTAAATTTCTGCATTCCTAAATTAGGTCATAACAAAAAATACTTTAATCTAAAAAATTTATTTAAATTTAAAAAATCAATTTAACGGACAAAACTAAATACCACAATTAAAATATGATTTATCGGTGCAAAAACTTGTTTATTTGGGAAATATTAGAAGAGCCCATCATAGAATTGAGTTTTGACCCACATTGGAAGAGCCCTATCATATGAGTGAGTTTTGGCCCACGTTGGAAGAGCCCTATCATATGAGTGATGCAATAACCTGATAGTTGAGATATAGGGTACACGAGGTAAAAAATTAAGGAAAGAAATTAGAGGTGGAGGCGGAGACGGAGACTAGAAGGAAGAGAGAAATGAAATTTCCGGGATGGAGATATGTTATAATAATATCAGGAACTTTTTTTGACGCAATCATGAATTTTATCTTATTCATCACACAGAACTTCACTATAAGGTCTTATGATATTGAATTTCTTATTCTATGCTTGTTTGTTTATGCCAAAGAGAGATCATATGTATAAATTATTGTTATATTATTGTAGGATGTGTGGAACGAGAAATTTAAGAAGTTTGAGGAGGAGGTCAAAATAAAGCAAAATATGGAGACACATATAAATCCCCAATAGGTTTTCACCCTCTTGAGAGATAGGTAATTCTAAACATTTAGTTTTTCATCTCTTCAGTTTTTGTAGATTGTAACTTATATAAGATTTGAAATATTTAAATTCTTGTATATTTGGTTTATTATGATTTGGAAATTCAATCCATATTGCACACTCCAATATTAATGAATAATTGTGCAACATCTCGCTATTTGAAACAACTAGAAAGAAGTTAAAATTTGGAAATAGTCATTTTTGGAAAGAATATAAAATCTGGAAAATTTGTTAAGTGTGTTAACTTGTGTAAAATTGGTCAACTTCAAACGACCATAACTCCTATCTCAAGATGAGTTAGGCGTGTTTCCAGATATCGTACCAAATATCTTAGAATAATCTTTTCAATGCCGCCAAGTTTGTGCGATTCCGGGTTCGTATGAGTGAGATATGCCCATTTGAAGTTGGGTTGTTCGAATAAGGAAAGTCTAATCCGGATTATTGAAGGGATTTATGGTCTTTTTCATACCTAATTAAGTTAATTCGTTTTTAGCAATTAAATTGGGGTATAAACTGAATTGGTTCAGTTTAGAGAATTGGAAATTTACGCTAGGGTTTTTAGAGAAAGAACGCAAGAAGAGAAAGGAGAAGAGGAAGAGCAAGATTCATCGTTTCATAAGGAATTGATTGCAGATTTCTTCAAGGATTTGATCCTACAAGGTATGTGAGACTCTCATAGCGTTGGGTTCGTTCACCCACGCACCAAACATGTTTAGTTCAGGGAAATTCATTCTAAAAAGGTTGAAAGTTTGATGTTCTTGATATGTATATCTTGAAATTGTTTTCATTCTTGAATTGGGCTGAATTGAGAAGTTCCTGAGATCTTTACGTCGTGTTTTAGAGTTGTTTTGAGTTAGGTTCTTGGGTACATATGCTGGGTATCTAAATCTAAAAAGGTTTTGAGAAAAATATTCGAGTTTAAGCGAATTAGGGTTGGAAAACAAAGAAGGGAAAGTCGAGTAGGTTTTGGCACGCAAGTCCGCGTCGGGGACTTGCTCCCCCAGTAAACAAAAATCAGCTCCGCATCGCGTTTAGGACACGGAATCCTCTGTCTCAAAATTAATTTTCACGATAAAATATTTAAATGAAACTCCGCATCGCGGACTTGTTCCAACACGGTGATTTCTTGATCTGTTCTCATGTTTAGCTATCTACAAACACTCCTAAACATCATGAGATCTTTCCTATCACAAATCACAATCCTTGAATCCATAATTCAATTCAAGGAAATTTAAGAGTCAAGTCAAGAGAATTTAAGAGTCAAGTCAAGAGAAGTTAAGAGTCAAGTCAAGAGAAGTCAAGAGTCAAGTTAAGAGAGGTTCATAACGTTTTCCAAAAGTCATTTACAAATTTTTTAACTTCGTTTTAAGACTTGAGTTTTGAGTTGAGTAAAGAGTAAAGTTTGAAGTGCATTTCTTCAAAAGAGTATATCGGGACTACGTATTCCAAAAGAGTAAATGCTTTCACATTTAAACAAGAAAGAAAACTGAGATTTCCAAAAGAGCCTTTGAGCTAGTTTTCAATAAAGAGTAACAGTAAAGTTCATTCTTCAAAGATTATTCGGGAACTAAGTATTCCAAAGACTTAAAATGTTTTCACATTTGAAAAAGAAAGGAAAATGAGATTTCCAAGTGAGGTTTTAAGCTATGTTTTTGAGTAATTATCTCAAACCAAGGAAAGAAATTTGTTTTGACAAACATAAGAGCTAAAGATATTTTTGGAGTAGTATTGAGCACAGATATGGGGATGCGAGTTCATATTAACTCAAGTCTCCATAAACCATGTAGCCATCATGGGTAGTAAAGGATCATACTTTTTAGATGACTCCTTAAGATACTTTTAGCATAGACTAGTGGATCCACTAAGTTAAGCATTCTATATGACGGCAAAGCATAGGACAGTTCTGGCAGCGTGAGCAAGACGTTGTATCACTACTTAGGCTCATAGTGGTGGTTGTCGGTTAGAGAAACACCCACAGACACTATATTACTTTATTATATGAGTAAAGTTGAGTTTGTTATTGCATTTTCTTTAATGAACTGAGTTATTTCCACTGTTTTACAAGCTTTCTATATATTGCATATGCTTTATTCCTTTATATTGAGGTAGGTTATTCCGGAGTTGAGTAAAACCAAGGTAAGTGTTTCTTTTAGATTACTTTCAAACTTAAGTTATGTTTAGCATACCAACTCGCATACTTGTACATTCAATGTATTGATGCCAGTTGGCTTGCATCTTATTATGATGCAGATGCAGCTAACCATGATTAGCATCCAGCGCCTCGTTGATCCAGTTGAGCACACAGAGTCAGTTGGTGAGCCTCCTAGCTTTCCGGAGGATCCTTTTAGTGCTTTCAATATTTTTGTTTATTAGGATGTTGTGGGTCTTTTCTCGACATCCATCTCAGTTGTTTAAAGGCTTCATAGACAGAGTTAGGGATGTTAGTTCATGAGTCTTTACTTTTCCTTTTTCAGTTAAGTTAAGACTTGAGTTGCCACTATGGCAGTGAATGTTATTGTAATACATTCTAAGTTATATTTTTAGCAGTTCAGTTTACTTGTTTTAAAAGTATTTATCTTGAGTAAAGTCTTCCGTTGAGTAAGTAAGCCAGGCCAAGGGTTTGCTTAGGGCCAGCAATGGTTCTTGAGTGTCGGCCACGTCCAGGGTGTATGCTCGGGGCGTGACAAACATGGTATCAAAGCATAGAGTTCAATAGTCCTAGGGAGTCTATGAATTTGTGTCTATAGAGTCCTAGTAATCGGTGTGATGCGCGCCATATCTATAATTAGAAGGCTATAATATTTAGGAATTCCTTCACTTCTTTCATACTCATTTCGTGCGATAGAGTTAATCTCTATTGAGTTTCTTTCTAACTTGTGCTTGCACGTAATCGATTGTGAGTTGGACTGTTTTGAGAGTGCTTTCATGGGGCAGTTCTTTCCCCGTTAGCTAAGAGAAGCAAAGAGTTAGTTGCCGACATGAGGAGCAGGATGAGTTTATTCGTTGTTGGGTTGCCTCGTCTGTCAGATAAGGAAAGTAAGGCAGTTATACTAATAGGTGAAATGGGCATAGTAACGGTGATGATCCATGTGCAACAAGTTGAGAAGAACCAGCTGAAGGATAGAGAAGAATTTGAGAATAAGAGGGCTAAGGCATAAGGGAATGAATCCGGGCAGCAAAAGAGTAATGTGAACCGGTCTTCTTTCCAACATAATCAAAAAGGACCTACTCCATCATCTGCTAGTGCACCTGTACCAAGGAACAAATGTAAGTACAATAGTCAGAATTCTCAGAACTTTAGAGCTAGACATGCGCATTCGCAAGGTAGTAAGGCACAAGGGGGTACTAAGACATCTTAATGTGCTAAGTGTGGTAGGAACCACTCAGGGGTGTGTCGTGATGGCTCCACTAGTTGCTTCAAGTGTGGCCAGAACGGTCATTTTATGAGAGAGTGTCCTAAGAACAGACAGAGTAATGGTAATGGGGGCAATAGTGCACAGTCTTCTTCAGTTGCTCCACCAGATAGAGCTGCATCTAGATGAGCTACTTCAAGGGCAGGCGGAGAAGGAAACCGTCTTTATGTTATCACTAGTTGCCAAGAGCAAGAGGATTAGCCAGATGTTGTTACTAGTATGATCCAAGTCTTCAATTTTGATGTTCTTCCTGAGCAACTTCTTGAACCCTTCAGTGTTTCTACACCTGATGGTGAGTCTATTCTAGCAGAAAGACTCTATCGTGATTGTTCCATTTCCATAAATCACAAGAGTACCATGGCTGATTTAGTTGAGTTAGACATGGTAGATTTTGATGTCATTCTAGGTATGGATTGGCTTTATGCATGTTATGCATCAATAGATTGTAGAACTCGAGTAGTCAAGTTCTAGTTTCCAATGAACTAGTTATAGAGTTGAAGTGCAGTTCAGCAGTGCCTAAGGGTCGTTTTATTTCATACCTTAAGTTAAGAAAGTTAGTTTCGAAGGAGTGTGTCTATCACTTAGTCCGATTTAATGACTCTAGTCTTGAGATACCTCCTATTCAGTCAGTTTCAGCAGTAAAAGAGTTTCCAGAAGTCTTTCCAGATGATCTTCCCGGAGTCCCTCCTGAGAAAGAAATAGATTTCGGTGTAGACATTCTTCCAGATGCTTGTCCTATATCTTTTTCTCCATATAGAATGGCCATAGCATAGTTGAAAGAGTTAAAAGAGTAGTTGAAAGATCTTTTATAGAAAGGTTTCATTCGACCAAGTATCTCACCTTAGGGCGCTCCGGTCCCATTTGTGAGAAAGAAAGATGGTTCCCTTATGATGTGTATAGATTACCGTCAGTTGAACATAGTTACCATCAAGAATAAGTATCCTCTTTCGAGAATTGAAGATCTTTTCGATCAGCTTCAGGGTGATACTTGTTTTTCTAAGATAGACCTCAGATCTGGCTACCATCAGTTGAAAGTAAGGGAATGTGATATTCCCAAGACAACATTCAAACCCGTTATGGTCACTATGAGTTTTTGGTCATGTCGTTTGGTTTGACCAATGGACCTGCAACATTCATGGACCTTATGAATAGAGTTTTCAAACCTTATTTAGATATGTTTGTTATCGTTTTCATTGATAACATACTAATATATTCAAGGAATGAAGAAGATCATGCTAGTCATCGCAGAACAATTCTTCAGACTTTGAAAGCTAAGGAATTATATGCTAAGCTCTCTAAATGTGAGTTTTGGCGTGAGTTTGAGGCATTTTTGGGCCACATAGTTTTTAGTGATGGAATTAGAGTTGATACTCAGAAGTTAGAGGTAGTGCAGAATTTGCCTAGACCCATATCTCCAACTGATATTAGGAGTTTCTTGGGGTTGGCTGGATATTATAGAAGGTTTGTTCAGGGATTTTCATCTCCTTTGACCAAGTTTACTCAGAAAACAGTGAAGTTTCAATGGTCTGAAGCTTGTGAGAAAAGCTTTCACGAACTGAAGAAGAGGTTGACTACTGCCCCAATGTTGACCTTACCAGAAGGTAAGCAAGGCTTTGTTGTATATTGTGATGCGTCTAAAGTTGGTTTGGGTTGTGTGTTAATGCAGAATGGCAGAGTTATAGCTTATGCCTCCAGACAATTGAAAGTTCATGAGAAGAATTACCCAACCCATGATCTAGAGTTGGCTGCCATAGTATTTGCTTTGAAAATGTGGCGTCATTATCTTTATGGTGTTCATATGGATATGTTCACCGATCACAAGAACCTTCAGTATGTGTTTACTCAGAAAGATCTCAATCTCAGACAAAGAAGGTGGTTGGAATTACTTATGGATTATGACATGAGTATTCTTTATCACCCAGGTAAGGCTAATGTTGTTGCTGATGCTTTAAGCAAGTTGTCTATGGGCAGGACCACCCATGTTGAGGAAGAAAAGAGAGAGTTAGCGAAATATATTCATACACTTGCACGCTTAGGAGTCCGATTAATGGATTCCACAGAAGGAGAAGTAGTAGTGATGAATAAGGCTGAATCATCATTAGTGTCAGAAGTAAAAGAGAAGCAAGACCAAGATCCTTTATTACTTGAATTAAACGCCAGTGTTCATAAGAAAAAAGTGATGGCTATTGAACAAGGGGGAGATGATGTTTTGAGGTATGAAGGTAGATGGTGTGATTGATTTCAAGGGAAATTGGGATGATCACCTATCTCTCATTGAGTTTTCTTACAACAATAGTTACCATTCTAGCATACAGATGGCTCCTTAAGAAGCTCTTTATGGAAGAAGATGCAGATCTCCTATTGGATGGTTTGAAGTTGGTGAAGATGGGTTAATAGGACCAAACTTAGTTCATCAAGCTATGGTGAAAGTGAAAGTTATTCAAGAGAGATTGAAAATAGCGCAGAGTCGTCAGAAATCCTACACTAATGGTAGGAGGAGGGAGTTAGAGTTTGAAGTAGATGATTGGGTGTATTTGAAAGTTTCACCCATGAAGGGCGTTATGAGATTTGGTAAGAAGGGGAAGCTTAGTCCCCGGTATATTGGACCTCATCGAATAGCCAAGAGGATTGGAAAAGTAGCTTATGAGTTAGAGCTACCACAAGAGTTAGCCGCAGTTCATCCAGTGTTTCACATCTCTATGTTGAAGAAGTACATGGGCGATCCTTCATTGATCATACCAACTGAAGATATTGGGATCAAGGATAGTTTATCTGATGAAGAGATTCCGGTTCAAATTCTAGATCACTAAGTTCACAAATTGAGGACTAAGGAAGTAGCATCAGTCAAAGTTCTTTGGAGGAACCAGTTTGTTAAGGAAGCTACTTGGGAAGTTGAAGAAGATATGAAGAAGAGATATCCACATCTCTTTGAAACCGAAGAGATTTCAGACCAAGGCACTAATTCTCTTCTTAGTACTATTTCATTTATAAGTTAGCATGTATTAATTGCATTACTTGTTGGGGGGTTGAGCTTAATGTTAGATGTTACACCCTTAGCCTATTAAGAGTAATCTCATTCGAGGATGAATGTTCCCAAGGGGGAGATATTGTAACATCTCGCTATTTGAAAGAACTAGAAAGAAGTTAAAATTTGGAAATAGTCATTTTTGAAAAGAATATAAAATCTAGAAAATTTGTTAAGTGTGTTAAGATGATTTTTTAGTCAACTTCAAACGATCTTAACTCCTATCTCAAGATGATTTAGGTGTGTTTCCAGATATCGTAGGAAAAATCTTGGAATAATCTTTCCAACGCTGCCGAGTTTACACGATTCTGAGTTCGTATGACTGAGATATGCCCATTTGAAGTTGGACTATTTGAATAAGGAAAGTCTAATCCGGATTACTGAAGGGCATTATGGTCGTTTTCATACCCAATTAAGTTAATTCGTTTTTAGTAATAAAATTGGGGTCTAAACTGAATTGGTTCAGTTTAGACAATTGGAAATTTAAGCTAGGGTTTTTGGAGAAAGAACGCAAGAAGAGAAAGGAGAAGAGGAAGAGCAAGATTCATCGTTTCGTACGGAATTGTTTGCGGGTTTCTTCAAGGATTTGATACTACAAGGTATGTGAGACTCTCATAGCATTGGGTTCGTTCACCCAGCACCAAACATGTTTAGTTCAGCGAAATTCGTTCTAAAAAGGTTGAAATTTTGATGTTCTAGATATGTATATCTTGAAATTTGTTTTCATTCTTAAGTTGTGTTGAATTGAGAAGTTTCTGAGATCTTTACGTCGTGTTTTAGAGTTGTTTTGAGTTAGTCTCTTGGGTACATATGCTGGGTATATGAATCTAAAAGGATTTTGAGAAAAATAGTCGAGTTTAGGCGAATTGGGGCTGGAAAATGAAGAAGGGAAAGTCGAGCAGGTTTTTGCACGCAAGTCCGCATCACGGACTTGCTCCCCCAGTGAACAAAAATCAGCTCCGCATCGAGGTTAGGATGCGGACTCCTCTGCCTCAATATTAATTTTCACAATCAAATATTTAAATGAAACTATATGTCGCGGACTTGTTCCAAGACGGTGATTTCTTAATCTTTTCTCATGTTTAGCTATCTACAAACACTCCTAAACATTATGAGATCTTTCCTATCACAAATCACAATCCTTCAATCAATAATTCAATTCAAGGATAGTTAAGAGTCAAGTCAAGAGAAGTTCATAAAGTTTTCCAAAAGTCTTTTAAAATGTTTTAACTTCGTTTTAAGACTTGATTTTTGAGTTGAGTAAAGAGTAATGTTTGAAGTGCATTTCTTCAAAAGAGTATATCGGGACTATGTATTCCCAAAGAATAAATGTTGTCACGTTTAAACAAGAAAGGAAAATGAGATTTCCAAAAGAGCCTTTGGGCTAGTTTTTCAGTAAAGAGTAACAATAAAGTTCATTCTTCAAAGATTATTCGGGAACTAAGTATTCCAAAGAGTTAAAATGTTTTCACAATTGAGCAAGAAAGGAAACTGAGATTTCCAAGAGATGTTTCAAGCTAAGTTTTTGAGTAAATATCTCAAAACAAAGAAATAGTTTTGTTTTTACAAACATATGAGCTAAAGTATATTTTGGTAGTAGTATTGAGAACCACTATGGGGATGCGAGTTCATATTAACTCAAGTCTCCATAAACCATGTAGCCATCATGGGTAGTAAAGGATCATTCTTTTTAGATGACTCTTTAAGATACTTTTATCATAGACTAGTGGATCCACTAAGTTAAGCGTTCTATATGACGGCAAAGTATAGGACAGTTCTGGCAGCGTGGGCAAGACGTTGTATCACCACTTAGGCTCATAGTGGTGGTTGACGGTTAGAGAAACTCCCACTGAAACTATATTACTTCATTATATGAGTAAAGTTGAGTTTGTTATTGCATTTTCTTTAAAGAACTAAGTTGTTTCCACTGTTTTACAAGCTTTCTATATATTGCATATGCTTTATTGCTTTATATTGAGTTAGGTTATTGAGGATTTGAGTAAAGCCAAGGTAAGTGTTTCTTTCAGATTCCTTTCAAGGTTAAGTTATATTTAGCATTCCAACTCACATACTTGTACATTCAATGTACTGATGTCAGTTGACCGTCATCTTATTATGATCCAGACGCAGGTAACCAGGATCAACATCCAACACCTCGTTGATCCAGTTGAGCACTCAGAGTCAGTTGGTGAGCCTCCTAGCTTTCCAGAGGATCCTTTTATTGCTTTCAGTATTTTTGTTTATTAGGATGTCATGGGTCTTTTCCTGACGTCCATCTCAGTTGTTTAGAGGCTTCATATACAGAGTTAGTGATGTTAGTTCATGAGTCTTTACTTTTCCTTTTCAGTTAAGTTGAGACTTGAGTTGCCACTTTGGCAGTGAATGTTATTGTAATACATTCTAAGTTATATTTTGAGCAGTTAAGTTTACTTGTTTTAAAAGTATTTATCTTGAGTAAAGTCTTGCACTGAGTAAGTAAACCAAGCAAAGGGTTCGCTTGGGACAAGCAATAGTTCTCGAGTGCCGGCAACGTCTAGGGTGTAGGTTCTGGGACTGACAAATTGGGTCTGGAATTGATGTTTAGTAATTTATGGTTAATATCTTGTGTCAGGCTTATGTCTTGTTGATAATAACTTATGTTTTTGCTCTGAAATACAATGTTTTTAGTAGATATGTTACTTAGGAATCATATAACATGAGGGTCTTATTTAGGGCTTTTCATGCTAAAGTGTAATATATCGTTAAGTTTGACAATTGTGAATTATTAATTTTGAGTCGTGGATACTTAATTGCCTTTAATCTGAAAATACTTTCTAAGATCGTGTGATCAATCAATATCCATATATATATTATTTATAGTATTCAACATAAAAATATAGTGTGTGGGTAAAAAAACAATGGTTGCCCAAGCACCTAGTAACATTGATTTAGGTCTCCATTATGCCCTACTATGATAAAGACCATAGAAGTCAAGAGAGGAGGTGTCGACTCATGTTTATAAAAGTAAACAATTTTTCTGTATTTTTTTATTGGAGTTAAAAATCTTCTATAAAATATGATATGTCCAATCCATACAAGTTTGGGTAGGTTATTGTAGTGTTCATGAAAGTGTGAAGTGGAAAAAATTGGCAAGGCTTGCTTTGCTTAACTGAAAAAAAAACCCAACATAAATAGAGAGAATATATAAGCAAAAGTTCAAATTATAAGCTAAAAAGTAGATATCACAAAATCAAAGCTATTAATGGTTAAACATTTATTTCTTGTTCTTCTAAATTATCTACTTGGAAATGATTGTTAGAATCTTGTATTTCTCCCTTACCATTCTATTTCTCATCATTTTCTTCAAATCCATTAATTATAATCTCCCTTATAAAAATCTCTTTCACACTTCCTTATATGATAAATCCATATCACAATTATTATAAAAGAGTGATTGGTTCAAACATACTAATGCATTGAGTCCCTTGCATCGTAGAGCTCTGCTTCACGCCTAAAGTGGTGAAGCGAGTGCTTTCCTAAATACTGGGTTAATGACCTACTCATTTATTAACTCAGTCCATCCTGACCTCTAAAAATTCAATCTATTTAAAAGTTAGATTGTTGTGGTTGCGTTTGTGAGCAAGATGTATGTCTGAAACAAAGCCAATTAAATTAAGTATTTAATAATATTTTTAGTAGCCTTATGTATTTTATTATAAAATAGGATTTTTCTTTTGTTTCATAAGGATTAGGCTTCGCAATTGTTATTTATCTAGAAGACTATTTATGTTTCCTAGTTTCATAAGGATTAGACTTCTTATTGATGTAATAAGACTCCCTATTTAAAAGAAATTTTGTGGAATTAAACAGATCATATTTTAATTAAAAAAACATGTTATTGGAGTTCCCTCATCCATTGATATCTTATGATTCAACATTTCTTTAATGAGTTATAGTTATATTCAAAATAGATTGTTCTAGTAATTCGAACAAAGACAAAGAAAAGTCAAAGTAAATTGATTTATATTTTCTTGTTCATCGTACTATGACTTGATCCGACTCTAGAACTCCTAGCAATTTGGTATCGGGGCCTGACACAATGAGGTCATTTCCAGAATCCAGGAAGAACATGGAATCCATACTATCCACTATAATATGCAGAGTTGAATAGCATTAGTGATGGCAATGGGGCAGTTATGGGTGGGGGTGGGGCGGGTTGAACTTAACCCGCAAAACTTTTAATCTCCCCCCCTCCACCCCGCATAAGAGTTTTTTCATTTTCAACACTCCCCACCTCGCCCCGCATAATTTTTTTAATATTTTCTTTTTCTAGTTAAGTTAGATACTAAAATTAAAATTTATAAATATAAATTCATTTTTACATTAAGTTGTGTTAATTTAATAGGAAAGTGACTTAAAATTTTATTTTTAAGAGGTCAATTGAGAAATATGTAAGAAATTGTATTTTTTTATTGAACCATTTTCATTTACTATCTTGAATATTTTAGTATCTTTATAATAATAACTTAATAAATAATGTTATATCAATTTTATAACATGTAAAAAAGTATAAATTAGGTTTGAACCCACATAAAATCACATATACCCGCAACCCACTCCGCCCCGCCCCATATTTGTTGTAAAAAAAACCCATTTCAACCCACCCCGTATCCCACCCGCCCCATTCACAGTCGCCCTGCCCCATTGCCATCCCTAAATAGCATGACTGAGTGGATATGTTATTTCGGACCAAAATTTTTGAATAGGGGTCTAGAAAAGACAATCAACCATTTTTTCTTACATTGCAAATGGACATATCATCTATTTAGAATGGTCATTTGTCTATAAGGAATCACAAGGGTAAAACCTGGAAGAATCACATGGGTTTTAACCAGTTGGTACAAGGATAGAAATGTCACAAAGAAGGAGGAGAGGTGGAAATTTGTCCGAACATGCATATGATTGACAATTTTGGGATGAAAAGAACAAGAGGATGCATTAGCTCAAATTGTGGACATCTTTGATGTACTTGATTGTTTATAGGCCTTAGAAAGGTTGAGAAAGAGGCAAGTTTGTAATACTTTTGGAAAGAAACTACACATTTTTTGTATTATATATACCTGCGAATATTTAGATTAAAGTTACCATATTCAAAAACAATTTTTTTGTAAAAAAGAGAGAAAAAGTCGTTCGGAAGAGTGTATTTGAAAAATAATGCATGCATTAGCCTTGTCTATTATTAGTACCTTCTTTGTTATACTTTTTAGCCAGAAGTATCACAAAACTTGTATTAGTTATACACTCTATTGTATATTGAGGTGTGTATTACTAATAACATAAATTTTCATTTATTAGTAAAATAAAGGGTTTCAACAAATGTATTAGATAGATTACCGACATTAATACCCCACAAATTTCCCCTCCCCCCCCCCCTCCCAAACATTTTCCCAAGCTAAAGAGTGTGTAAGGTATTTTTTAGACACACTTTTTATGGAAGTTACAAAATGCATTTTATTTTTAATACAGCAAACCAAACACATAAAAAATAATCTTAGCAGAACTAATGCAAGAATTACTTCACACTTTAATTTGTTTGTAGGTTTCTCTTTTTGGTTTACCTCTTGTATATGGCTTGTTAGCCTTGTTTTATTGTGGAAACTTTTTTCTTGACTAAAAAAATAAACAATCTAAATCTTTGTAAGAGTTGTGCAGGTTGTGTTATGACCCATTTTAAGCATATTTTGATCCAACTCATCTCAGTGCAACAATTTTTTGTTTGGGTTGGACAACGAGTCATTTATTGATTGAACCCATTTTGACCTTCCAAATCCATTACAAACTTACAATTTGCCTCCATAGCTGACCAGTAGTTTTACACATTTGCAATCTCAAGGTCCACTACGAAAGATATATTTTTTGAGGAAATGGTAATGCATGGATTTTTATAAGGTAAATTAATAATGAATGGATTGTTATTCGGTGATTAACAATTTAGATATTGTTATACATGAACTAATTACTTCGAAAGAATACTTTTGTCTTTAAATAACTACTATTTGCATTGCTAATTCATGTATTCTTATTCCACATTTTATTCTGCATAAAATAATACTAATAGCTAATGGATGTTTTATGAACTCTTATTACAAAAGATTCCGCTATCTCACATAGAGCTAGCCTTGGTGTAAAATGTATATGTGTCAACCTCCCTGAAGATGGAACCCTGAAAGAACACTAACCAGTGCACGAGTCTTTTGTTTGATCCATCACATTCACTTTATTCACTACTTCGGTAAATGGCTCTAATTAATTTACCAATCTAGACAACTCAAAGCAACATCAACGATTAAAGATGCAACAAAGAAAGAATGATTGGCTTAATAACATATGAACTCAATAACCTTCTATTTTGTTGTCTAAAACCTTTTATAAATGGCTGACTGAAGACTAACAACAAGTGACTTAATAACAGAGACAAGAATTGACCACATTAAAAGACTTAATCATTGGTAAAGTCTTCTCCAAGCATAACTGTAGTTTCAAGAACTCCACTTATCAACTCCATGATAATTTTGAGTTCAAGAATTATCATCCTCCTGTCTCAGGGGAAACATTTAAATAAAACTTGATATGCTTGGCCATAACAACACTTCTAGATTTTTTTATCCTTCTCCATCCGAAACTTCATTATCAACTTCTGCTCCTCTATATGTTAATCTTGAGGTAGTTTAGAGCCAGAGTGCATAATCGTAAATAATAGTATTCATTTTTTTCTTTCTTGTTTAGTTATTGTAATTCTTTACGGAGATCTTCAAATGCCTCAAAGATATTTGATTTGACATTAGAATGATGACGTTGACGATCATCTAGTGTCACGTCAAATAAATTCAATTATTTTTCTATACTTGTGGAATCATAAGAACATGTTTGTCCGCTTGATGAAAATAGTGTAACACCAACATATGCTCCGGTTCAAGTTGCCAACTTATCTTCTTGTTGGGACAAACTATTTTTCTTTTTGAGAAACTAACAGTGCATGCTTTCTCAAACTCAATTAATTATTTCATTTCAATCTTTTGGTTAAACTTTTTGGTCATGTTTTCCATTTCAAGAGAAAATTTTTAAAGAAAAAAAAATATGGAAAACATGACCAATTAGCAAATGATTGAAATAAAGTTGATTGAGTCTCAGAACGCAAGTACTGTTAGTTTCTTGAAAAGGAAAAAACCTTGTTTTAGTATGCATATAAGCTTACAACTTGGATTGAAGTATATGTTGGTGTTATGCTTTTTTTACAAGTGTAAAACCATGTTTCTGTTTACAAGTAAACAAAAAAAAATAGAATTTTTTTTATTGAAACTAGAAGATCACTACCGTACACATGTTGAGGGAAGATCGAATGTCTTTGATTCTTTTAAAGATCTTTGTAAAGAATTTCAAGCATTGAACGAGAATGGAAAAAATGAATACAAATGTATAAGAAAATGTAACTTGGCTCACAAATACCGTTAGATAAGCACATATTGGAGCAGATGCTGATAATGAAGTTGCAAATAGAGAAAGTTAGAAAAAACAAGAAGTGTTATTATGGCATAGCATCTCAAGATTGATTTAAATGTTGTCCATGAGCCAGTCCATAGGAAAGTTCTTGAACTCATAATTATCATTGAGCGGCAATTGGAGTTCTTGAATTTGGATCTATGCATGGAGGAAACTTTACCCATGGTTGGAACTTCTAATATTATCAATTCTCGGCATTGTTATTAAGTTAGTTGTTGTTAGTATTCAGTCATCCCATTATATAAAGTTTTAAACAAAAAAATTGTAGGATATGAAGTTCTAATATTATTCGGTCAGAATTTTTGTTTTATTTTATCTTTAGTCTTTCATGAAGTTTTGTGTAGTGTTGATTCATAAGTCGATTGAGGTCTTTTATTGACCTAGTGAATGATCAAAGAAATTCCTTATGCACTCATTAATATTTTTTATTTCCAATGAGGGTGGCACATTTAAATATAGGCTAGTTCTCTACAACATGATGGAATCTCTGTAATACAAGTTTTTTCTAATATCTATTGACTTTACTGGTAAATTAAGGATTTCAAGAGAAATTGAGACTTATTTTTCAGCAAGATCCTCACGTGTTGAAATAGAGTACAATTTTTTATCGAGTGCATATACACAAATGGGGTTCCATTCTTGTATAAAACAAAATAAACTTTACTCAATTACATTAACCTTATAGGGTACTTTCCCAAATTCGATTTATTTCTTTTGTGGCTCCAATTTTGTGTAACCTTAATTACAAATCAATTGAAATCTTATATAAGACTGTGATAATGATGGATCAAAGAAAACCCTCATGTACTCATCATGACACTTCGATCGCAAAGTTATACAAACAGATTGAATCTAATTAGTTGCATCCCTCCTCCCTCCAGGGTAAAGTAAGTAAATTGCATTAGAAAGGTATGAAGCAGATGCAAGATAGTAATGGAGAAAAAAATTAGTAGCTTTAGAACATAGCTCCATGAAGCTATAGTAATAACAAAATTGAAGGAATTATAAGGCAAATCAACATCTAGATGTGTACCTTGTAATTTGCAGCGGGAGTCATTGATTTTGCTACTTTGATAGGATTGCACTCAAGTCCCTTTTTGAATCACTAGGAAACAAAGATCTTTGTTCACAAACTAGAAGTCTTCTTTGTGTGTTGATTAATTTGTCTAGGATCGCTAGTTTTTCTTTTTCTCTGTTTTTTCTCACGTTTCCTCTCCATCCTTTTCACGTTTCACATTCTTTTCAAAATACTCCCACTAGGTGTCTTTTAAGGAGAGGTTGAACGGTTGAACAGTTACATAGTAACTGTTCTGCCTTATCCTTTTAAAAGGAAATATCCAAATTAATTAATTAATTAATTGGATAAGGCATAAAACAGATCGGGTCGGTCCACATGGGCGACCCACGACCCAAAACTTAAATCTCCCACCTCACACATGGTGGACAAGACCCAAGTCAACATTATATCAATCAGACACACAATTCATACGACAAATAGTTCGTGCGACCTATGAGCATGACGAGCTTACCTTTAAGGTTTTACAAGCCCTACATAAGAATCCAATCACATGTGGAATAATTCACTACTATTTTAAGGACACTATTACTCACAATACCCATACGCCAATCACTACTTCAGTAGTTACTTATTCGATCCCTCAACCTCTTAAAGAGGTGAACTTGATTTCATGTTTAACTTTATACACACAATTACACTTGAGTGTAATAGCCGGCTTATGTATACAAGTTGAATTGTTCATTTATTCATCTTCCCTTTCTACTTGAATCTATCTGTTCCATATCAACTGCTTTCCTAGACATATACTACATTCCCGAATTGCTCATGGCTATTAGTAACATGCTAAAGTAGCAACACCGACTGAAACTTCAAGAAACAGCAAAAGGTCAAAGGGTATTTCATTGAAAAGTCATTTTAACTTTTCTGGGTCTCAAATAATGAAAAAGCAGGGAAAATTCTTTCATTGACCCATCGATCGCTTGACACACGTGGTATGAAACACGTGCTACAATGTTTACACCTTAAATTGGTATTTGTGTCTCATTCTTTCGATTATTCAACATCGTACAGACCTTGGTCTAAACACCTTCAGATGTTTAACCCTAGTTTCTCTCTTTAGTAATCCTTAAACTCATTTTCTTGGAGAAAATTTTGTCTGGATCCCTAGTTTCTCTCTTTAGTGATCCTTAAACTCATTTTCTTGGAGAAACTTTTGTCTGGATCCTTAGTTTCTCTCTTTAGTGATCCTTAAACTCATTTTCTTGGAGAAACTTTTGTCTGGATCACAAAACAAGTCATAAAATGGTGGTGAAACTCATCTCTTCATGTTTCCTGACGTAAGAGGTGATTGCTTATGTTAGAGAGCCAATCTCACGACTTGTTCGATACAATTTATATCTTACAAATTATCACATGCATACTACATTTGAGCATAAATTCAATAGTTTTATATAGAAGAGAATATTATAACAATCAAGTCATTTTACAATTCTGAAATATCATCATACTCTACGTAAACCTAGACCCTTAACATGTTTTTCAAACAAGTCTCTAGAGATGGCCTTTGTAAACGGATCAGCTATCATTTCACCTGTAGGAATGTATTGCAAAGTTATTTCTCCACTTGCCACTACGTCTCTCACAAAGTTATACTTGATGTCGATGTGTTTGGTCTTGCTGTGATACTTAGGATCCTTTGTGTACGTGATAGCCACTTGACTATCACAATATAAAATCATTGGACCCTTAGAATTCTTTGCTATACTCAAATGCTCAACGATTCTCTTTAACCAAACAACTTCTTGTACTGTAGAAGCACAAGCCATAAATTCAGATTCCATGGTTAAAAGAGTTGTGCAAGTGTGCTTCTTTCTTTTCCATGAAATAGCACCACCTTTTAGTAAGAAACCATAACCGGATGTTGATTTTCTATCATCCCGGTCACTAGCCCAATCAACATCGGTATAACCTCTTATGAATAAATCAGATCCACTATAACGCAGTGTATGATCTGTAGTTCCCTTCAGGTATCAGAATATTCTCTTTACTACTTTCCAATGATCTCTTCCAGGATTGGATTGATACCAGCTAACTAGACTCACAGCATAACAAATGTTTGGGCGAGTACACATCATAGCATACATCAAACTCACGACAACATTAGAATAAGGAACTCGAGACATGTCTTCCTTTTCTTTTTCAGTCTTTGGACACATTTCAAGGCTTAAAGTTTCACCCCTTGCTACAGGAGTTTCCATGGATTTGCAACTATTCATTCTAAAACATTCCAATATTTTCTTTATATAAGTTTAATGAGATAAACTCAAAAATTTCTTGGAACGATTTCTTTGGATATTAACACCCAAATTATAGTCTGCTTCACCTATATCTTTCATATCAAATGATTTTGAAAGCCATGACTTGATAGTTTTCACATACTCCAAATTATTTCCAGCTAATAAAATATCATCTACGTAAACAGAAAGAATTACAAAATTTCCATTGGACTTTTTCACATAGATGCAATGGTCTTCACCGATCATGGTGAAATCAAATGACATCACCTCCTTATGAAATCTGAAATCTCAGATACCACTCCCTTGAAGATTGCTTCAGGCCATAAATTGATCTTTTCAATTTACATACTTTCTTTTCTTGACCTTTAACAACGAAACCAACTGGTTGTTCCATGTAGATTTCCTCGTTTAATTCTCCATTGAGAAAAGCGGTCTTCACATCCATTTGGTGTAATTCTAGATCTAAACATGCAACAATAGCTAAAAAGTAATCGTATGGATGTAAACTTCACAACTGGTGAAAAAGTTTTCTCATAGTCTATTCCAACTTCTTGAGTAAAACCTTTTGCAACCAATCGTGCTTTGTGTCTTTCTATAGACCCATCCAATTTACGTTTAACTTTAAGAATCCATTTATTACCAATAGATTTACGTTCCTTCGGAAGGTCAACTAGATCCCAGACTTTGTTGGTTTTCATGGACTCTAATTCTTCTTTCTTCACTTTTAAACATTCATTCCTTTCAGGGCTCGATAAGGCCTCTGTTACAGAATGAGGTTCATCCAGTTTTGTAGGAGATAGCAAGAAAACATAATCCTCAATTTCATAAGATCGTTTAGGTACACCTTTTCTTGTACTATTACGGATTTGAAGTTCAGATTCCTCTATAGGATTTTGTGATTCATAACTCCCACTTGGGCCAAGAATCATTTCTTGATCCATTGAATTACCAAGTATGTTTGACAAATTATCTGATCTTCTGAATTCAACATTTCGTACAGAGGCTCAAGTACTTCATCTATTTCACCCTTTTTGGGAAAATCATTTTCCAAAAATCTGACATCTCGTGATACAATATCAATAATACTTCCATCCACCAGTTCATCGATGAACACATAACCTTTGGAGCGTTCAACGTACCTTATAAAGATACATTTCTTTCCTCTTGGACTTAGTTTACCAAACTCACCAAAAGGATCTTTAATGTATGTTGCACAACCCCATGGTCGTAGATCATTCAGGTTTGTTTATTACCAGTCCAAAGTTCATAAGGAGTGGAAGATATTGATTTAGAAGGCACTTTGTTCAATATGTAAGCCACAGTCAATAATGCATCTCCCTAGAAAGAGATAGAAAAATTTGGATGCGCCATCATTGATCTTGTCATGTCTAATAATGTCCTATTCCTTCTTTCAGCTACACCATTTTATTGAGGTGTATAAGGAGTAGTTAACTGTCTTATAATACCCTTTCTAGTACATAATTCTTCAAATTGTTTTGACAAATATTCACGTCCTCGATCGGTTCTTAAAGCTTTTATGCTTTTATCTAATTGATTTTCAACTTTATTCATATATATTTTAAAGCACTCAAGTTCTTCAAATGTATGAGAAATCAAATAGACATAACCAAAGCACGTGAAATCATCAATAAATGTAATGAAGTATGTAGCACCAAACCTTGCCTTTATATTCATTGGATCATAAATATCAGAATGAATTAATTGAAGTGGGAATTCAGCTCTCTTAGCCTTCGCAAATGGTTTACGCGTAATCTTTCTCGCAAGACAATTTTGACAAGTTCGCATTTCAATTTTGGTGAAAGAACCTAAATGCCCTTCTTTTGATAACTTATTCATTCAATCTTCCCCTATGTGACCTAATCTTGTATGACATGTAATAACATCAATATCATTGTTACTAGAATAACATGTCATTATGCAACGGTCCACATAATAGTCATATGTTGAAGGATTACAATCTAAAATGATAAAGCGATCATAACGTAGTCCAAAACCATATAAAACATTATCTAGAGTTATTCTAACACCATTATGACTAAAAATCAAATCAAAACCAACGTCTAAAAGAACATACACAGATACTAAGTTTCGTCGAATCTCTGGAGCATATAGGACATCAAGGAATGGCCACCACGCAAGTCCACTTTGCATGTGCCTATACCTTTGACTTCAAGCATAGCATTATTTCCTATGTAGATCCACCTTGATTTAGATGAAATTCGACGAAACTCCACAAACTCCTCTCTATCTCGACTCACGTGGTCGGTGGATCCTTAGTCTACAATCCACATAAGATAAGATTCACTTAGTAAAGATGTGCTAGAAACATATGTAGCACTTAGAGATGCATTTAGAAATGCTACCGTTTTGGGGTCATTACATTCACGAGCAAAATGCCCCAATTCTTGGCAATTGTAGCACTTCATTTTACTCTTGTCTCTCTTCTTAAAAACCCGTTTTCCTTTCTTGGAGTTTGGCTTCTTCCTTTTCTTAGAGGGTCCTTCTCCAGTCTCTTTGTTTTTTCCATTTCTTTTCCTATTTTTCTTGCGCTTGAAGCCTGAAGATTTTGTACCACTTGACTCTGCCACAAAGGCATTAGAAGCAGCTTTAGCAGTACCAAGGCGCTTATCTTCAAGTTCAAAATGACGTGCAACATTGGCAAAAATTTTGATGCTATCATCATGGGTCAAGTTAACCTTGAAACGCTCCAAATTATTGGGAAGAGACCGAATTACTGCCTGAACTTGTTGCTCATCTGAAAGAACATGGCCAGCACTCTTGAGTTGAGCCATCATGTTTGACATCACCCTAAGGTGTTGTTTGATATTCTGATCATGACGCTTTTTGTAAGTGTCAAATTTGATAGTGAACTGTCGGAGGCGGGTTACAAACGTACCCCCATATGTTTCTCGCAGATGTGCCCACATAGCATGAGCAGTAGGAAATTCCTCACATTCATGTATGAGGTCATCAGCTACAGAACTAACTATTATTCCACATGCAGTGGAGTTAGCCTTTTTCCAAGCTATGTAAGCTTCAAGATCCCTTCTGTGTTGTGCAGTATACCCTCTTCTGTTTGATTCAAAACATGATTTATACCTTCCAAAGCATTTTGCTCTTCCAGTACATACCATATTTTACGACTCCAGCTGTCGTAATTATCACCGTTAAGTTTTTCACCTATGTTTAAGTCAACAATGATACTTTTTGATGCCATGTCTGTTATTGACATATAATTAGGCAAGAATTTTAACAATTATGCATGTGACATACACATTCAAGCAAATCAATTCTCATAATGTTGTATGCATCCAATCATCATCTATAAATTAAATATTTAACCAAAATTCAAATCTAATTTCTTAATGTGTATAATTAATATATTGAAGACTTTCATAACAAGGATTTTTAAGTCTAATAACATAAATTGAGAAAAAAATAAACTACATAGTTCATATCTTGAAAAACAAATAAGCAATAACAAATTACAAGTAATTTAAAGACTAAAATCCTCCCACAAGTCTTCAAGACAACAAATATACACCCTTAAAGGTTGATTAGGCCAAATGTCATGATAAGCATCGGTCAATCTACTACCTTAAGGTCCACAGAGAGCGTCTGTTAAATAAGCTAAGGCTCTCCAATCTGAATTTTTTTTTATAATCAGCCAGTTCAGCCCATTTTATTTCAAAAAGGTGAATACAATCACGTGCTGAAATATTAAAGTACATCTTCAAATACTCAAACTCTTTAAAATTTTCTCTTTTTCACTTCGTATGACCCTTTGGTTCCTTGACAGAGTTTGTGTCGCCCTTGGCACACCAATCTGTATGATTTCACGCCCTCGGAAACATGTCTTACGGCGGCTTACTCTTCTACCTTGTCCCTTTGCTCGACTTTGAGAACTCCCACTTGGAGTAATTTGAGCATGTTCCCGTTCAGCCATATCTGAAATGGGAACAAAATGAAAATATGGTTAATACCATTTAATGCGACAACATATGTCCCAATTTTTTGTAAAAAGCAAGGAACTGCTTAAGGAACATAAGGATTAAACGAATACACAAGACCAATAAGATCCTACAGAGGATACATATAAAAATAATCCTAAATAGGACACTAATCTCAATCCAAAAAAGAATTCCTTAAAAAAAACGTCTTTTTTTTCAGCCCAACTTAAAAAGTTCATATCTTACTCATTTTAAGTCCGTTTCTCTATTATAATCTATTTTCGGAATACTAGAAACGAGAAGATCATGAAAACAAATAAGTTTCCAACTAAAAAACTGTACACCGAATTTCCAAATTGCTACAGACATAAGCAGTTTTTTCGAAAAACAGTAAAAAAAATAGCCAATTTTCAACAATTCATCTCACTCGTTTTAAATTCGTTTTTCCATTATAATATGTTTTCGGAAAGCAATAAGCGAGAAGATTATGTTAAAATAGTTTCGACCAAAATAATTGTACAACCAATTTTCAGATCGCTACAAACAAAAGCAGTTTTTTTTTAAAAATGCAGAATTTCTTTCTTAGTAGGTCAAGAAATCTTATCTACATCATGAGTCACAATCAAATACGGTTCTGAATCCTATTTACCATATAATTAATCAACATTCAAACGTCAAAAAAAAAAAATTTAACATCTTCCAATTTTTTCTATTCACTGATATTTTTAAAAATAGTCTCAATTTTATTTCTTATCAACATACACAGTGAATACACAAGGAAGCAGCACATAATGAGATCAACAACGAAAGCTCTGATACTAATAAAAGAATTATAAGGCAAATCAACATCGAGATGTGTACCTTTTAATTTGCAGCGGAAGTCGTTGATTTTGCTACTTTGACAGGATTGCACTCAAGTCCCTCTTTGAATCACTAGGAAACAAAGATCTTTGTTCACAAACTAGAAGTCTTCTTTGTGTGTTGATTAATTATTCTAGGATCGCTAGTTTTTCTTTTTCTCTGTTGTTTCTCACGTTTCCTCTCCACCCTTTTCATGTTTCACATTCTTTTCAAAATACTCCCTCTAGGAGTCTTTTAAGGAGAGGTTGTACAGTAACTGTTCCGCCTTATCCTTTTAAAAGGAATTATCCAAATTACTTAATTAATTAATTGGATAAGGCATAAAACAGATTGGGTCGGTCCACATGGGTGACCCACGACCCAAAACTTACAAAAATGCTTCAAGGTCCCCTTGATCGTGGCTGGCAGAGGACCGTGGCCTCACGAATGTGGCAAGGGATCCTGCAAATACAGGCCCCGTGAACTCACAAGCTAGGCTTCCTGGCCTTCATGAACATTACCTAAGGTCCCGAATGCGAAGGACATTTTGGCTTGCACAAGTTGATGCTTATTAGCTTGTTTTGACAACTCTTTACTCTACGATGGGGTACGAGGTATTTGGAATTCATTCGGAACCCTGTGCACACAAACAGGATATATTATCTCGCCAAATTTGATATTTTGGACTAAATAAAGCTATAAAAACACCATAGGAGTTCATCTTCACAAAAAGTGGGTCCCACACCCAAACTCCATTTTAAAGCTAAAATCCACAATGGGCCTCAAAATTAGATCAAGAGCCTCAAAATCTGCACGAAGGATCATTCTAGACTAAACTGGACATTCTAGAGCGAACTGCGCTGTAGATATTTCCATTCCGGAATGTGTGACAAGAATGTTGACCAAGGTCAAACTTAGGCTAATACTTAAAAGTTAACATACCTAATTGCACAAACTCACGCTTTAAGTCTTGAGAGTCATACAAACCATGCAACTTTCCTAAAATAACCCTTTTGGAGCTGATGGAACTTTTTGAATTAGATTACGATGTCATCATCCCGAAATTTTGATCGAAATGAATTGTTAAGGTTCAAAAGCTCTGAAACACAAAAATTTGCATAAAAACCAAATGTACAATCAAGTGACCCAATTGTTAGTCCCAAAAAATAATAAATAATTTGTGGTCACTAGAGGAACGCTCTTAATGACTAATAGAAGGCATTAACACATAAATGACCGGGAGGGTCATTACACCCATTTGAGACAAGGCATTGAAATGAAGAACTACCAAACATTAGCTGTTAGTGGGCAGTGCAAAAAAAGGTGATTCACTTTTCGTTGGTTTTTTTGAATAGGTAGAATCCTTTGATAAGAATAATGCATCTCTTTTTGTGTTTATCTAGGATCATACATCCAACTTTTTAGAGGTCTAGGTAAAACAATTAACTCTATGAGGTTGTCTAGTTCTCCCAACATGTTTCTGGGGACGGTCCTTAAGCACGCCATTTACACGCCATCCTTGTTTGTATCATTCTTGCACAATGTAATTACCCATCTTCCAATCTGGGGCAAGATGTTGCCCTCTAATGAAACAAAGAGATGGAGGAGCTTAATGACTTCATAGTCTTGATTATTCCTTCTGAAAGAAGTTGCATTTATTATTACTTTTTAGAATTCATTAGCCTTGACTGCAGTTATTGAATCTTCTAATGTGGTCAAATATCATGTTTGTTCTTAATATAGTTGTTGTTAGTCCTCAGTCATCAATTTATACAAGTTTTTTTCCATAAAATTATAGGTTATGAAGTTCTTTTGTTATTTAGTCAATTTTTATGTTTTTTCATCTTTAGGTTCAATGATGCTTTGTGTTGTCTAGATTGATAAGTCAGTTAAAATCTTTTATTGAACAATGTAAATGTGATGGATCCAAGAAAACCATCTTCCACTCATTATTCCACTTATATCACAAAGTAATATAGAAGAATTGAATCTAAAGTGAAATGAAAACAATTATGTTTTACATTTATTTACATATATAATGTTAATTTTTTGTTATGTGTACAGTTTCTCCAAAAGTGACTCAAGAAAAATATTTACACTATACCTCAATAAATCATTATGATATGATATTACATCCCCCCCCCCTCCTCCTCCCTTGGTACAGTCTTCAAGAATATCAATCATAGAACATCCCAACTTGTAGCATTCTTTCAAAGTGTAATCACACTTCCTCATGTTTGGGGCAACAACCATGTTGTGCCCTCTAGTGAAACAAAGAGATGGAGGAGCTCATTCACTTCCTAGTCCGTATGATTCCTTCTTAAAGTAATTGTATTTAATGTTACTTTTTAGCCTTGATTAGCTTTATTAACGTTGTTAAACTGGACCCCACTAAGTGAGATTTCATTATGTATGTTGTTGAACTGATCATTTCCCTTTTTACATTACCTATATAACTTTCAGTATTTATCTTTAAGATTTCCATTATGTAATATCGACAAATCTTTGCCCAGTAATGGTAAATTCATGTAAGGCTTAGTCCCAAAGTTGGATATTAATATTGGATGCCACATTTCATACAAGAGAAACTGTTCTATTCATAAATGGGATAGAAATTCACTGCCAGAAATTCCAAGCAGAAGGACATGAATTTGCTACGATCAATAGGAAAATGGTTAGACAGTATAAAGACAAATTCTTCAAAAGGAAAATTTAAGCACAAAGAAACTAAAAGGAAGGAAGTTTAGAGCTCAAACTTAAATTATAAAGCATGAGTTCTGCATTGATGCATTCACAAAATTTTGTCATTCATGCTCAAGAGTTAACTCCCAAATAAAAATTGCACTTACAGGTTTTTTAGAGTGTATAACAAAAATAATGAATGCATTAACTTTCTGTATTAGTAATACCTTGTTTGGTACATTTTTACATGCCATGTAGAACTACTGCAAACATTAGTTACACACTCATTTGTGTACTAAGATGTGTCTTACTAATACCACAGATTTCTAGGTATTAGTAATGAAAGGGATTTTAACACATGCTTAAAGACCTAGGGGTGGTAATTAGAAAGGTTGGTCAAATTTGGATGAGTCATAATGGGTTAGAACAACAATCAGTTATAGACCCAACCCAACCCAAATTTTTTGGGGTTAAAATGAGTTAGGTAATGTGTTACATTATGGGCCAAGACCCAATCCAACCCAATTTTTACGAAGCTTAATTTTTTTTTGTTCTTCTAAACTATTTCAATACCTAATCAATTTATATTTTTTCTTTTATGGCTATATTACAACATATCCAATTGAGAAAAAAAATTAAGAAAATTTTGACAAGATTTTTCATGACCTCATTTGGGTAACATATCTACCCAATTTTTAATGGGTTGAAATAGGTTGAGCTAATGAAAGGGCTGGTCACTAACCCGCCCAAACTTAAATGGGTTGGGAGGGTTGGATTGGTTGGGGTTTGATTTTCCACCCCTATAAAGACCCCATTTCCCCTCAAAATCTGTTTTACATCTTTTCCATCATAATTGTAACACCCTGAAAATTTTTGAGCTAAGACTTGAACCCTTCTTCATTGTGAATGGAATTTTTCCGAATGATTTTAAACTTTCTTAGGTGTTAAGGTCACTAGATGGTCAACTTCAAATGACCATATCTTTTATCACATAAGGATTTAGGTGGCCCATGAACAATCAAATTAAAGGTCTTTGATTCATCTTTCCAACGCCACCAATTTTTATAATATCCAATCTCCGAGTAAAAAGTTATGACTGATTTACTAACGACGCTCAAACATGGCAGCAGCTCCACGGTGGCTCCGCTTTACGGAGCCAATACGTACCTCACTGCCTGCTGGAAAATTATTCCAACTCTGAGCTCGTTTTATTAATTTCTTTAAGGGTATTTTAGTCCTAAAACCCCTTAGGAGATTATCCAAATTACCCTAAACATGTATAAAAATAAGTTTTCATAAATCAAACCCTCTCATTCACTCCTAAAATTCTACACTCAAGAAATGCTAACGATAGGGTTCATCTTCAAAGATTTTCCTTCAAGTTTCTTCAAGAAGATTGTTTTTCTAGGTATGTAAGCTTTCATAGTGTTGGGTTTGTTCGCCCTCATGCCAATCATGTAAAATTTCATCCATGAATTCTTTTTAAAGTTTATTGATTGAGAATCTTGATGAATTCTTGAGGTTTAGCTTTACTCTTTATTAATGTAGTCTTGTTGAATTATTGAGGTGAGGTTTTGTCAATGAGTGTTATTCTTAATGAGTTTTGTCTGGGTTTCATTGAAAGCATTTTGGTTTTATGAAAATTCGTGAATTGGGACCATAGAATTGCATAGGGTATGAATTAAATTGAGTTGGGAGAGGAAGAAAATATCAGGAAAATAATCGTGCCCAGGTCGACATCGCGGAGACGCTTAAGATTTTCAGTTTTCAGATAGTCACCCCATCTCCACGTCACGGAGAGGATACAAAGTCCTTTGCCTCAAAAATTATTTTGCGACCAAAAATTTAATTCATCATCTGCGTCGCACTAGTGACCTCCAGTTTGTATCTTCGCTCTTTTCTTATTATCAACTATCTAAACTTAATCATTGAGAGATCATATATCATAATCATAATCCTTTAATTCATACTTCAAATTTGAGGTATAGTTAAGAGTAAAGTGGGAGAAAGTCCCTTTGAGTGTTTTCGAGGACTCTTTTACAATTACTTATAATTTGTTTCAAGACTGGAGTAAGTGAGCATGAGAATTAGAAGTGTGTATTCATGTTTCTACATTATCATTGAGATCCTTGAGTCGAGTCATTGATGCCCATAATTCTGCATGAACTCCATAAAATGAGTATCTTTGAGAGGAGTAGTATCTTCAAGTTCATATTCTTGAGTATTGAGTCCCTAATCTTTTAGAGATTATATTCCTAATTATTGTACTACCATATGTTATACATTAAGGTTTTTGAGTTGAGTCGTTCATGCCCATAATTCCACATGAACTCTATAAGTCGAGCAATTTTGAGATGAGTAGTATCATTGAGTTCTTGAGTTATTGAGTTCCGAGTATTGAGTTCTATATATGGTTATTGAAACCCTTGAATTGAGTCATTCACGTCCATAATTCGACATGAACACTATTTTGAGAAGTCTTTTACAATTATTTATAATTTGTTTAAAGACTTGAGTAAATGACTATGAGGATGAGGAGAGTCGAGTTTCATTTTTTAAAATGAGTATAAGGGGTCTAAGTATTCCCAAGAGTAAATGCTTTTACATTTAAAATGGGAGGAAACTTCGATTTCCAAATGAGTTTATGAGAAGTTTTGAGAAATATCTTTTTTAAGAGAACCTTTTGAGTAATAATCTCAAAGTTTGAGGATGAGGAAGTGTTTTTAAATACATGACCATGTGTTATATTATTTGGAGTAGTTTTGAGCACCGATAAGGGGATGAGTTCAGACAACTCAAAGTCCTCATAAACCATGTATGCCAATATGGGTAGAAAGGGTCATACTTTTTAGACGATTCCTTATTTCTTTTTAAGCATAGCTTAGTGGATCCACTTAGTTGAGACAAGGTGAGTATGTCTTCCTTATTATCAGTTTGAGCTTATACTCATGTTGCAGAGTTCCCCTTACATGCTCGTACATTCCATGTACTGACGTTTCAGGATCATCAACAAGTGTTTTGTTCAAGTCATGTGATATTCCAGTCAGCTTTGGTGAGCCTTCATACATTCCTGAGGACTTCACCTTTACCTTACAGTTAGTAGTTTTGAGATGTTGTGGGTCTTGTCCCGATATTCTTCTGTAATAGTAGAGGCTTCAAAGATAGACAAAGTTGAGGAGTTGTTTCTATTTACTTTCTTTTGAGTTGTTTTACAAACTCTGAGTATATATATGTTTAGTATTTTTCGGACTTTTTAAAGTTGAATAGTCGAGTTCAATGAATTTAATTTAGTTTTAAGCTTATGTATGCTTGAGTTAGTTTTCTGCTTGTAGTCAGCTAGGATGAGGGTTCACTTGGGACCTACAATGGTTCTCGAGTGCCAGCCATGTCTAGGGTGTAGACTCGGGTCGTCACAATAATTGTGAACAATATCTTGTAAATAAATATTTTTATGCAAGAATTTCTAATACATTACATAAGCAATAATCTATATATATTTAATGCAAGCATTATTAATGTCACGCCTCAAACTCAAGGGTTGCAACTGGCTCCTAATGCCAAAACTCAACCCCGAGCCGACCCTACTGAAGAATTTGCTACTAGCACATGGCAGCCACACGCAATCAAGAAAACAAACAAGTATATCTCGGCTTAAAACTAAGCCCTCGGCGGCAAAGCCCCTGTCAACTGATCTATAAAAGAAAAAGCTACTCCCAGGAGATCATATAAATAAATAGCCAACTAGCACAGATGTCCGGATTGGGTCGTCGAGGCCACAATGATATCTATGCCAAAACTAAAAGCAGGTATATATCAATACAATACATCAAACAACTCACAAGCTTTAGTAAACCAACAAACTAGGCCAGTATGGCCATAACATAGTTATACACCCCACACACTAGTCTGCAAGCCTCTAAGAGTAGTAAAGATTGGCGGGACAGGGCCCCAGCCTACCCATAAAGATATATACAACAAAAGGTAACAAACCTCCTAACTCTGGCATCTCCGGAGGAAAGGGGCAAGCCAATCGGATAGATGTCAATCCAGCTGCTGAGGAGGTCAACTAGGTCTGTCGGGACCTGCATACTTGAATACAGCGCCCCCAAGGCAATGGGGCATCAGTACGAAATAATGTACAGAGTGTGAAAGCCTATAGACTAAGTGAGCAAGTATCATAATATACCAAAAGTAATCACGTAAGGAAATCAAAATTTTAGATAAGCATGCTAACCCGCTACTGAATCTAAAAATACAAAAAATGATCAAACATCAACCTAACTAAGCCCCCATAAGCTAAGCAGGTACAAACAACATACCACCTACCTAGGCCCCCATAAGCCAAGAAGGTGCCAAATTAATCTACATACCCCTACCGGTAGCCCCTTGTCTATGTAAGAATTCACATAGCCCTTTTTGGCAACGATATAACCCCGTAGGCAGCACATAGCCCTATTAGGCAACATCATAGCTCTGTGGGCTGCACATATCGCTCTTTTGCATCAACATTGCCCTGTAGGCAACACGTAGCCCTCTTTGACGTCAAAATCGCCCCGTAGGCAACACAAAACACTCTTTGGCATCACTATAGCCCCATGGGCAACACATAGCCCTCTTTGGAAATAACATAGTCCTATTAGACAACATCATAGCCCCCATAGGCAGTTCATAGCTCAACAACTAACAACAATAGACCCAAGGGCGACAACAAACAATTGAATAGGCTAAAGGCGAGCAATTTAGCTATAAACAACATATATGAATAATCTCCAAGTCGTTCCTAACTTAGGGTCATTCTTACTTGATTACGAGTCCTTAAAATGAGGGTTTATAACCACTCAATCAGACAACCACTCACAATTACATCTACAAGATCACCAACGTTAACTACCTCTAAGGAAACATGTCGAACGAAGGGAATAACCTTAGCATACCTTTCCAATAAACACTCGAAAGACCGTAGTTCCTTCACGAAAGTTGTTCCTTATGTCCTAAGCTTCACGAACACTATATATACACAACTGCTACGCACCTATAAGCAGTTCATAATTAATCTTAAATTGGCATATTGGCCATATTGCCCCAACTTGTCGAAACGTCCATAAAAATTCATAAAAACAATCATAAAAGAGTCCCGAGATGATTAACTTAGTTAACCAAGTTTGAACCTTGAAGAAAAACCAATAACTACAAATTTATTTCAAAAACCAGCTCCAAAGGCAGCTAAAAGAAGGGAAAAACGATTGTCACATGTAGCGATCACGTTTCTAGGCACGGAGGTAACTTTTAATGGTAGAAGTCGTCAAAACAAACCTTCATCATATAAGAACTCCATTGGAACCCTCTCTTAAGCTTTCTCTCTGGTTTGGAAGTGAAATGACATGTTTTCATGGCATAAAACGTTGAGTAAGCCGACATACCACACTTTTTTACCAGACCCGGATTTTGCCTTGACAGTTCGTAGTAAAACCCTCATAACCTTTTACTCCAATGTCGGTTGGATACGGGGTTTTGTGCGTTGCAAACTAGACTCGTAGGCCTTCAATTTAATGGGCAATAGGCCTTCTAACTCTTTATATATTGGGAGAAAACCTCTAAAACATTTGACCCAAATTTCAGAGAGATCTTTAAAAAGGAACTTACGATAACTTTCGCCAACTTTTATTTTGCCACTTACTCAAAACTTGATATACAACCCTTGAACACTTAAAATATGACATACCACATCATTCTTAATTTATTACCCACCCTCCTTGTCTTTCCACGTAGATTCGTGTTAATTTAGATGTTTTGAAAAGTCGGGGTGTTACAATTAATATACTTTATTTAGCATTATTCTTACACAATATACCAAATGGCCCCTTAGTAAATATTAATATTATTCAATATTAGGAAAGTTACAATTATTAACCAAAATCTATTTATAATGCACAAGAAAGCCACCTACGAGTAGATTTCTATTCTATGTTCATGTTTTCCCGAAAAACAATTGTTTAACAAAAAAGGTTGTAACAATTAAAATTTGATGGGGTTGGCTCCGCTGATATTTGTGATTATACTCGTCAAAGTGATGGAAAATTTGGGGAGGTATTCCAACTTTGTGCAAGAGACTATGATGGGATCTCCAATTTGAATGTTGATCCAACTACTATAACTGTGAAAGGTGCAATTTGTACATTTTGTATATTTCACTGATTTTGAAGGTGTGCATATGATGGTTCCTTAATGTAACTTTGTTATCAACGTTAGAAAAGTTCTAGATATGACCTTGTAGGATACGTGCAATTCTCGGTATAATTTTGACAAGGATGATGATGACAGTGATAGGGAACCATTAGAAAAGCAAAAAGAAGTTCTGAAGTTGTTTTATGTCAACTGTATGATTATTGTTTAGGATGTTTGCAATTGTGAAGTAAGTTGTTTAAATGTTTGGCTATTTTCTTTGTGCTCGTTCAACATGCCAGACTACTTTTGTTTTATGTGTTAAACTAATTTTGAAGTTTTCACTTACTGTTGACATTATATATTCCATTGTTTATTAGTAAAATATTGCGTACGTAGTTATGTGGAGAACACATAGAACCTGGGATACTCAGGAATGAGTTTGTTTTGCATCATATATAATATAATCTCATAGTTAGGAGTCATTGTTTCAAAATGCTTCTAGAGGTAGCTAATTATCATTGTTATTTATACAAAGGGTTTCAACATATGCATAATATTGATTAATGACATAACTACTCCTCAAATCCCGCTCAAACATTTCCAATTTTTTTGAGCTTAAAGAGTGTGGAGGGTATTATTGAAAACAAATGTTTTTTTTATGGAAATTATTGAATGCATTTTGGTTTTAATAGAAAAAACAAAACATTAGATAAAAAGTAATATTAGAATAACTTATGCAGTCATTACTAATACACTATATTCATCATTATTCTTATACACCCTATCAAACCATCTATTATATTATTTTTGTAGGTTCCTCCTTTTTTGGTATAACTCTTGTGTACAAAAAGTTGACATTTTTTTTTATTAATGAAACTCATTGCTTGATTAAAACAATAATAATAATAATAATAATAATAATAATAATAATAATAATAATAATAATAATAATAATAATAAAATATTGGTAAGAGTAGGTCAGATTGTCTTATGAACCATTGTTTGTCATATTTTTATGTAACCCATGATAATTATGAACTTGAGATGCTCGGTTAGATAACACTTTCTTTTTCTTTATTAAGTTTCTCCACCAGCAACTTATTCATTGTAAACTTTTGTTCCTCCAAGTGTTTACCTGGAGGTATTTCTGAGCAATGATGCATAATCTTAAACATTAGTATTCTATTTTATTATTTCTTGTTTAGTATTTGTAATTTTTTTATAGAGATCTTGAAATGCCTCTAAGACATTTGATTTTCCTTCAGCCTAATTATGTTGGTGATACTCTTGTTTCATTTTGAAAAATTTATCAATTATTTCTTTGATTTTGGTGGAACAATAGGAAAATGGTTTTCCACTTGGTGAAAAGACCATTACACCAACATCTGCTCTGGCTCAAATCGCAAGTTTATATACATTATGGAACAAGGTATTCTTTTGATTAACTAACAATGCGTGCTTTCTCAGACGTAATGAATATAAACTTGCAACTTGGGCCAGAGGGAATGTTGGTTTTATGGTTCCACAAGTATAGAAAAAAAAATTGAAATTTTTTCAAAAGTGAGAGTAGAGGATTGCCAACATGATTATACTTAGGGCAATTCTAATTGGTTTGACGTATTGCAATACATCCATTAAAAATTATGAACATTGGACGAGCAAAAACAAAAGTGAATACTAATATATAAGACTATACACCCTAACTCACAAATACATCTAGACAAATATATGGAGGAGAAAAAGCTTGCAATTAAGTTCTAGGTTGAGGTTGTTAAAGAAAAAAAATAGGAAGTGTTATTCTGGAATACATTTTATTTTTAATACAAAAAAGCAAACGCCTCATAAAAAATAATATTAGCATAACTTATGCAAACATTACAAATACACTCTATTCATTATTATTTTTATACACCCTATTAGAGGACCCCTTGTATTTTTGTTTGTTGGTTCATCAATTTTTGGTATAACTCTTGTATACGACAAGTTGGCCTTTGTTTTATTAATGGAACTCTTTCCTTGATTAATACAATAAACAAACAAATTTATTAAGGGTAAGAGTTGTGCTGGTAGTGTTGTTATGGCCTATTGTTTATCATATATTTATGTAACCCATCTCAATAAGACAATTTTTTGTGTTGGATTGGAAAATGTCTCATTTTTTTATTAAATCTATTTTGACAGCCAAATTCATTTTAAATTGACAATTTTCCTTCTTGTCTAACCAATATTTTCATAGATTTGCAACCTCAACGTCCACTAAGGTAAAGATATTTTCATGTAGAGATTGTAATGCATTGACCGTTTGTGAGGGAAATTAATAATGAAGGGATTGTTATTCAGTGATTAATAATTTAGAGATTGTTATACATTAATTTATTAATTTCTTTGAAATAATATTTTCTTTTACTATCTACCTACCTAATGCACATATTTTTATTCTAGAATCTAATCAATATAAAATAATACTAATCGTTAGTAAATGTTTTAGAAACTCATATTACAAAATATTTCACCATCTCACTGAGAGCTATCTTAGGTGTAAAATCTAAATGCATCAATCTTTATAGAGTTGGAACAATGAAAGAATACTAATGAGTGAACGTGTTCTCTTTGATCCATTACGTTCATATTGTTCATTAGGTCAGTAAAAGTCTTCAATGAATTTACTAGTCTAAACAACACAAAAACTTATTAAATTTTAAAGATGAAACAAACAAAAACCTAACTTATTTACATAAGAACTTTATAACCTTCTATATTGTTGTCTAAAATCTCATATAAATGGGTGATCGAAGTCTAACAAAATGAGACCTAATAACATAGAAAAGAATTGACTATATTAGAAAACTCGATCGCTGGTAAAGTCTTCTCGAACCGTAGCTCTAATTTTAAAAACACCAATTAGCAACTCCATGATACTTATGAGTTTAAGAACCGTCACGAACCGATTCCTCAAGTCATGATGGCACCTACTATAATCAACCAGTATGTAAACCAAATTGTAACCTATAACAATAAGTAATGAGTGTAAGGGTAGAAATGAGCAAAAACAATACTATAACAACAAAACAAGAGATAAATGGAAGCAAATAAAACATAAATACAAAAGATCCCTCCCAAAACTATGAAGTCACAAGTACATAGCAATCAAAAATAAAAGTACAAGTCCCAAAACTGGACAAAAAGCAAAGTTGTCTGAAATAGCAAATGACTAGCTATATAAGAAACAGAAGGAGACCAGCAATTATAGAACGCCAAGTGCTCACCCTTGTCTATGATCTGAAATGATTTTGATCGCATGAGAAATCACCACCGGTAGCTGGTACTAGGACCTGCATCACAAAACAGATGTAGAGTGTAGCATGAATATCATAGCAAAGGTACTTTGTAGGCATCATAGGTCGACTAATCACGAAAGGTAAACACTATATGAAAAGATTGAATCTACACACAAATAGAGGTCAAAGTGGAATTTAAAGAAAAGCATACGCGTATACAAAAATTATATGTAAGTACAACTAAACAAAACATAGTTAGATCTCCATAATGCTAGAATGTACACTAGTACGCAAGATAAAATTAGACTCGAGCGGACTCCCACAAGCTTGATAGGTACATAGAATAGCTAAGTCTACTAGAGAGAAGTACCACAGATCAGAATCTAAAAAGTGAAAGTTGGGTTGCTAACCCAAGTAATCACAACACCCAGAAAGGGACCACCCAACCAGCCAGTCGAATCACATCCTAGCTAGCAAGAGTTAACTAGAGGGTATGTAGAAATGTTCTAGGACACCTAGCCATCCAGTCTACTCTCAGGGGCGTAAGCCGCCCATCAAGCAAGAAAGATCCGGAGGCGTGTCGACTCTAAATAGGATCTCTATATATCAAGGAAGCCTAGTCAATCAGTCCGCTCCAAGGAGTCTATGCCACCCACCTCGCAAGAGTGATCTGGTTGCATGTCAACTCTATCATGATTGTAGATTTTCACTCATTTGGGCCCTTTTTAGTTAAACAATTAGTGTCTTCAATGCCTATTTATGTGGTATTCTTATAATATTTTGATGTTTTGCAGCTATAAATTCTAAAGGACAAAGTAAGGATTAATACTTGAAAAAGAGGCCAATAACATCGAAACGAGTACAAACTCCCAACTGGTAGTCACCTAACAAAAAGAATGATCACCTAATTGCTCAGACCTTACCAAAGTTGACAGTGTTTGATGAAAAAATACCAAGGTATGTCGGAAAAGAAAGTATGCATCAGTGATGCACCGAATGTAAAAAGGTGCTCCCAAATTCCTTCGCCGAAAGTAACGTAGTACTAAGCAAAGATAAAGGTCAAACTAGGCTAACAGGGTGGAGATCAAAAAGCCATCGATCCTGAAAAGTGAACTTCATCGAGTTTACTGATTCGGGCTCAAACAAATAAAGCCTAAAGCTGAGAAATGGCGAGTTGAAGGATGGAATGGCGATCCACCGATCATACTAGACAAGCCTGACTAATGTCGTCAAATGGAATGCGAGGGGAATTTCAGGTTAATTTTTAAGGAATGTATAAATAGTTCTAATGAGTGAGAAAATGTATCTTTTGCCTAATCTAACTTTTTTATATTGAACAATAGAATTCTTAGCTCATCTTTTAGTTTTTTGGTTTTTAAATACTGTCGTAAAAGACATTTGAAGGTTGAAATTGAAGTGGGTGTTGAAGATTCTTGCTAGTTATCAACGTATTAATGGCTGAGAACATCATAAGTATAATTTATTTCCTTTTTATGATGTTTGGCTAAAACACCAAATCTAGGGGTGTGATTATGTTGTTTGGTGTTGATTTAATTTAGTGGGTCTTTTGCCTTTCTTTTCTTTATTGTTGTTGATTCATGGATTTGAGTTATTTGGGTTTAACTTATGGGTTAAGATGGCAAAATTAGTCCTAGCTTAGATGTTCACTTGGTACTTGAAAGAGTCCAGTTAAAGTGGGTAGATAGATCAATGCTTGCAATTTAGGGTTTATTTATGTAGTTTGCGTGAAAGAGAGATTATAGTTCAATTCTATTTGCCAAATCTGCTTGAAGGGGAGATTTCAATAAGGAAATGGGTTGTTTTGTGATTTACATAGATGATACCAAAAGAAGATTCTATAATATTATGTTTTGAGATTGAACAAAGATTAGTGTCATTGAAGATTACCTAGCTTATCTATTGTTGTCTAGTGTTATAGAGCAAGCGCGTGAACCCCTACTTGACGTCAATACCAATCCCCACACCCCATAGATTGTCTCTTAATTGTGAAACCCTTGTTTTTGTTAGAATGAAGAATTAAAAGAGAATAATTGTATATATTAATGTATAGTATTGTAAATAAGTGTAATTATACAAATTTGTTGAAGTAATCATAGAGAATAATATTGTGATAGAATAGCGGATATGGGGGGATAGCATAGAAGATTTAAGGGGATTTGAATGGAATATTTAGAGGAATTGAATAGCTGATCTTTAGGGATAGGAATAACAGATCTTTAAGGATGTGTAATGTGTATACTGTCTATATATAGGAAAGACTCTCACTTTTAGAAGCATTCATCAAAATATTTACGTGGTATTAGAGCCTTCTCTTTGCTGTCTTGTTTCATAGAGTTTATTTTTTTGAAAATCTTGTTTTTGTTGACTATTCGTGAACAATTAGTCCTTAACGCCTAGGACTCTTGGTCTTGGTCATTCTAGTTTTTTCTTGACTCATTGTATTTCTAGTTTTTGTAGCTATTCAAAAGCCTTAATTCAGATCACTTTGAATCCTTCGGTGTTCTTTTCACTAGGAATAATTATTCTTCTTGGGAATTTCAATTTCGGATTTTTGTCACCGAAAAAGAGATATGGGGTCATATAGATGGTAGTTATCCTGCTCCTACTGATCCTACCAAGTTAAGTGAATGGAGGATTAAAGATGATCGGGTAATGCCATGGATTTTAGGGTCAATTGACCCTCTTATTGTTCCTAATCTACGGCCTTACTAGATAACTAAGGCTATGTGAGATTATATACAAAAGGTTTACAACCAAGATAATAAAACAAGACGCTTTAAGTTAGAGTTTGAAATTGCTAGCTACTCTCAACGAGGACTCTTTGTTAAGGATTGTTATTATTGATTTCAATACTTATGGGCTGAATTTACAGATATTCTTTATGCAAAAATACCTTCTAATCATTTTTTGTAATTGAGGTAGTTCATGAGCAAAGCAAGCAAGATAATTTGATGATGAAATTATGGTCTGAGTTTGAGAGTGTTCGCTCTAACTTGAAGAACATGAACCATCTCCCTCCTTGGATGTTTGTTTTAGGGAACTACTTCATTAAGAGCACCATCGTGTCCCACAAAATGTTTAAAAGAAAGAAAATGATGTCATTATTGCATTTGTTTCTCAAGGTAAAGGAAAGGGAAGGGATATGACTACAACTCAATGCTACAGTTGAAAGTAATATAGTCAAATTGCTAGCAATTATTGTAAGAAGCTCTGTAATTATTGTAAACAAGGACACATTAATAAAGTATGGCCGACATGCCATCAAAACCATAGGGTAATTGCTTTTCAAGACGGGACAAATGGTTTTACTATTGATAACTCATGTTCATGAAGAGATCTTACTCTTGAAATGGTACAAATGATCGTGTCAGCCTTTTCAATATTGGGATTACAAGGTAATAATTTTACATCTAAATTTTGGATTATTGATTGTGTGATTCCAATCGAATGACCAACTAAAAAGCATACGAAAAATATTCGTGAGTATCAAGGTCCATCAGAAATATAGAATGCAAATGGTATTAATTTACCAGTTACCATGGTTAGGGATATTACTCCAACATTCAAAACTGCTCTTCTTTGTCCAAAGCTCTCAACTAGTCTTATTTAAGTTGGACAATTGGTGGATAACAATTGTGATGTGAATTTTTTTCGTAATTGTTGTCTTGTGTAGGATCAAGTATTGGGGAGGATAATTGCAAAGGGGCCTAAAGTTGGAAGATTGTTTCCTAGACATTGTTTCATTCCTCTTGTTCTATCTCTCACTTGTACTTCTACAACTAATTAGACTGAGGTTTAGCAGAAGTGTCTAGGACATCCAAATTCTATTGTGTTGTCTAATTTATCTTATTCTTGTTTATTGGGGAATAAAACTCAATTTTCAACTGCTTCCATTGATTGTTCTACTTTTAAATTAGGAAAAAGTGAAACACTTCCTTTTCCTAATTTTTGTAGTCAAGCTACAATGTGTATTAATGTTATTCATATTGATGTTTGGGGAATTTCACAAATTGTTTCTCATGCTCATTTCAAGTACTTTGTGACATTCATAGATGATTATAGTTGGTTTACATGTGTATATTTTCTTCGATCCATATATGAGGTATTTTCGATGTTCAAGACATTTTTGGCTTACATTGAGACTCAATTTTCTACGGGCATCAAATTATTAAGATCTAATTGTGGTGGAGAATAGAAGTCTTATGAATTAAAAAGATTTCTTTCTTGAGAATGGAATTGTCTCACAAAGCTCTTGTCCATATACAACACAACAAATTGGGGTTCCTAAGCTTAAAAATTGTCAATATTTAGATGTCTCCCGTACATTATTGATAGTTTTCTATCCCATCAAAATATTGGGTGGAAGCATTGCATATTATTTTCTATTAATTAATCTACTACCATATAAAGTGCTAAATCTTGAGTCTCCATATTATTGTCTTTATCACCAAAGTCCTAGCAATGATAATTTTCATACATTTGGTTGTGTATTTTTTGTCCATCTGCCTTCTTCTCACCATAATTAACTTTTTTGTTCAGTCTACTAAAGGTACTTTTGAGTTATTGTACTTAAGTGAAAGGTTTTATTTGCTATGATCCATCTTCTAAGAAATTTTTTGTTTCTAAAATGTTGTTTTGTTTGAAAATTGGTATTTTTTTTCTACTCACGGCGAGTCATCTTCTATTTCTCCTCTTTATCCTACTTTTGAGGAATTGTCATCTTCTTTTAGCTGGTTCAAACTTGCATTTGTGTATGAACGACATCGGCCAACTCTACCCCATTCGAAAACTGATCCACCACCTAAGACTGTACGATAACTAGACTTTTAGAATTCTTCAAGGTATAATCCTCCTAAGCCTACTCGGCGATCAACTAGAGTATCTCGTATTCCTAATTGGTATGCCTTTTCCTCTACTTTATCCACCATTTCTGCTCCAACTTGTTACTCACAAGTTTGCGGGTATGAATGCTGGCAGAAATCAATGGATGAAGAACTTTTGGCCCTTAAAGAAAATAACACATGGGGTTGTTTATTGGCCTTCAAATGTTCGTCCAATTGGATGTAAATGGGCTTATTCAAATAAAATTTATTCGGATGGAACTCTTGATTAATACAAAGTTTGGTTTGTTGTTCTTGGTAATAAATAGGAGAATGTTGTGGGCTATTAAGAGACTTTTGCACAAGTAGAAAAATGACTATGGTGCAAACAATTATTGTCATCGCTTCTTCACAAAATTGGTCTCTTAATCAAATGGATGTCAAAAATGCTTTTCTCCATTGTGATATTAAAGAAGATATTTATATGAAACCTCCACCTAATTTGTTCTAATCACCTACATGGGATGTATGCAAGCTCCCAAATATCTCAATTTTGTGACAATTCCTCCCATCATTAGGTATTTTCTAGGAACATCTACTCATGGATTATTCTTTCCTATATTTTGTAGGAATATCTCCCAAATAATTTTAGTGATTCTTAATAGGCATGATGTCCTGATACTTGGCATTTAATCATTGGTTGGTGCATGTTTCTTAGAAAATCATTGATATCTTGGAAGAGTAAGAAGCAAGATTATGTATCCAAATAATCCACAAAGCTTGAATATCAATCTATGTCCACCACTTGCACTAAGGTTGTAAGGCTTCGTTGATTACTTGCTGAGATGGGATTTCATCAATCCAATCCTACTCTTCACCATTCTTATAATACTAGTGTTATTCAGATTGCTACTAATCTGGTTAATCACGAGAGAACCAAATGCATCTAATAAGATTGGCATTATATACAAGAAGGTGTAGATAAAAGAGTCATTACTCTTCTGCACGTATCCAGTGGTCTTCATGTCACGACCCAGGGTAACCCCTTGATGTAACATGGCGTATCGAACCCCGAAGGACTCCATACAAGCCACTTAGTCCTCATAACATAAAGTAGTAGAACAATAAAGAGTAAAACAACATTTAAGTCCAAAACATCTTCATAGAAAAGCGGAAGTCTAACTCATGTCTCAACATAGCCATCTATTGCAATCGAATGAAAGTGGGCCTAGCCCATACATCATGTTCAAAAAGAAAATCCAAAAGTGAAACTACAATAGGGAAAGTCCGTCCTCAAACCATGATGACTCATCAAGCTCGGAAAGAGTCAAACTCCAAGCTCTAGCCACTGGAATGGAAACCCTGTTCGTCGGACCCTACATTTGGGAAAATTGTAAGCAAAACTATGAGTTAGTACGAAAATTCACCAAGTATGATAACTATACATAAAAACATTTAAAACATGCTAAGAAGGACGTTTCATTTCTTGATATGCAATTTACCAAGTTTAAATATTGTAATCAAGTAGTTGTAACACATAGGTCATAACATCATGGTCAATGCAAGGTAATTCATCTTTAAGCCTTTGAACAAATATGAGATACTTTTTTAAGTAACCTTAGTTCATTAATCATCTTGTTGTGGGAGAATTAGCCTTAACCGACATAGAGACCACGTGAGTAAAAACATGATCACCTGGTGTCTCCCACACAGAAATGGTTATTCTACTTGCCTAAGGTAGAACCATGAACAACTAGCTTAAGTGGATCCACTAGCTAATCAACCTATGGGAGCACATAGTTATGGGATAAATTGATTGCTACAAGAAATCTGACCTCTACTAATAGGAGAGCTTCTATCTCATGAAACTTCTTCTAGAAACCTGGCCTCTACTAATGGGAGAGCTTCCATCTCAATGACAATAACCACTCGGTGCTAAGCATAATTCCCATAGAATAGTATTTTCTTACTTATTATCATTATTCACGGAAAGGCATGTCATCTTGTCAATCCAATCTAGTTCATTAGGATAGCTCTTCTTCATTGATTCAATTAGGTGAGAATAACCTTTCAACCTAGGAATACTTTCTATGTGAGAAATCCTTTCACATCATGGTTGTAAGTGTTTTATGATAATAACCTTTCAACAACAACATTGACACTTTACTCTCAGAGCACCCTTAAAGCATTTACATAGGTTCATATTATCATGCATAACTCATACTTTTCCCTTTCAAAGTTCAAAGCTACTTTCAATCACCAAATCTAGAATTCAAGCATTATATAGGGATTTCATCATAAATTCATGTAATTATATTACTTCATGCTTTAGATTATAAAACTCCTCTTTACAATCAACAACCCAACCTATGAAATCACAATTTGGAAAACATGGGGGTTTGCATGGGTTCATAGGGGAAACATCATAAAATCATTTTAAATCATCAATTCATGCATATTTAGACATAATTAAACCATTAAGATCAATAACCAAAAGAACCCATGGCGTTTGAAGAAAACCCCAACTAATTGGGGAATTTTAACATTTGAAATAGAGGAATTTGGGGACTCCATGGGTGGAAGGAACCCATGGATGAAAACTATCATACCTTGACTCCAATTACTAGCCTTCAATGGAGAATTTTGATCCCTAGATTCAAACCCTAGTTGAGCCTTCTTCTTCTTCTTCAAGTTCTAGAGAGAGAATATTTGAGAGGAGGCTTGGTTTTTCTTTTGGGATTTAGGAAGAATGACTTGAATAGAGTGAATTTGGGGTTAAAAGGGATTATATAGCGGTTCTAAATATAGGTAAAATGGCATAGTATAGAAACTAATTAATTAGGAAAAGACCCAACTGCCCCTAAAAATAACTGCCGAAAGCCCATTCATGGACCCAGTTGACGGACCGAGGTCAGACCCACTGCCCGTCCTGGTAGACTGTCGATTGGATCAGAGAGGGTGGATTTTGGGGTCTCGAACCACGGATTGTGGTCTGACCTACGGTCTATGGGTCGCGTTGTTGTCCTGGACCCTCAGACCCCCTTTCAGGCAGGCCAACCATGGACGACACCTACGGTCCGTAGTCCACTCCACGGGCCGTGGGTGGCCACCGTGGTGTGGCACCTGCAAATTTTTCGGAAACTTCCTATTTTAGTCTTTTTGAATTCGGGGTGTTAAAATATCTCCCCACTTGGGACCATTCATCCTCGAATGAGATTTAGACTGGTTTAAAAAGCTTAGGAGAGGAACTAACAACCCATCTTACAATGCAATGCATGAAACCAAGGAGGAACTATCGACTACAAGCTAGGGCGTTTTCAAAACATCACAAGAGGGGTGAACTAACTCTATCAGCCCATTACGTATGCAATGCACATAAATAAGGAGGAAACATCAACTCCTAATTCAACATACTCAATGCAACATAAGGAAGTAGGAACTACATCTAACAACCCATCATACATGAAATTTCAAAATCTCATGGACCTAATATGCAAGTTACTCTCAAAAACATATCAAAACATGTTCATCAATTCATCTCATGAAGTCATTAGGCAACTCATACTCAATGCACAACAACATGAGGAAACAAATTAAGTCATTTCTTTCAAAACATAAGCTTTTTCATGAACATGCATATTCATAAAGAAATCATGGAAACACATAAATAACACATGACTCCTAAACATAAAATAATCAAGAGGATCACATTACCTCAAGCTAGGGTAGGAGTAGAAGGAAAAATATGAGGATATAGGGACATCATATCGGCCTCGGCCTCCCAAGTAGCACCCTCAACCAAATGATTCCTTCATAACACCTTTACAGAAGCAACTTCCTTAATTAACTTGCCGGTCCAAAATCTCAACCGGAACCTCCTTATAAGAGAGACTTTCATCAACTCCCAACCCTTCTAGGGTAATTATGGATGTCGGATCTCAAACACACTTCTTAAGCATAGAGACATGGAAAACCGGATGCACAAATGCCAACTCATTATGCAACTCTAACTCATAAGCAACCTTACCAACACATCTCAAAATTTGATATAGGCCAACATACCGGGGACTAAGCTTCCCTTTCTTCCCAAAACTCATTACCCCTTTCATAGGAGAGATTTTCAAGTAAACCCAATCATGAAACTCAAACTCAAGATCCCTTCTTCTAACATCAACATAAGACTTTTGTTGACTTTGAGCCGTTTTCAACCTTTCTCTGATAGGCCAAACTTTCTCAATAGCTTCATAAACTAGCTCGGGACCTATCAAATCAACTGCACCCACCTCAAACTAACCTATAGGAGATCTACACCTCCTACCGTAGAGAGCCTCAAAAGGATCCATGGCGATAGTCGAGTAATAACTGTTATTATAAGCAAACTCAATTAGCGGCAGATAGTCATCCCAATTGCCCTTAAAATCTATCACGCACGCCCTCAACATGTCTTACAAAGTCTGAATGGTACACTCCACTTGCCCATCGGTTTGTGGGTGAAAAGTTGTGCTAACCTTAACCTTGGTACCAATCCCTTTTTGTAATGACTACCAAAACTGTGAAGTAAATTGAGTACCTCTATCTGAAATTATGGACAAGGGTACTCCATGTAACCTTACCATCTCCCTCAAATAAAACTTAGCATATTCTTCCACCAAAAAGGATACCTTGATGGGAATGAAATGAGCGGATTTAGTCATCCGATCTACTATTACCCATATAGAGTCATGTTGTCGCCGTGTACGTGGCAACCCCACAATAAAGTCCATGTTCACATCTTCCCACTTCCAAGTAGGAATGGCAATGTTTTGGGACAACCCTCCCAGCCTTTGATGCTCAGCTTTCACTTGTTGACAATTAAGACACTTGGCCACGAATCTCGCAATTCTTTCTTCGTCCCATACCACCAATAGACATCTCGTAGATCACGGTACATCTTGGTGGCTCTCAGGTGAATAGAATACCGTGAACTATAGGCTTCCTCTAGAATTTGTTCCCTCAAGTAATCAACATTCAGAACACATAATCAACCATGATACCTAAGTACCCCATCTCCCCTTTAGGAGAAAGCCTCAACAAACGTTTTGAGTACCACTTATTTTAACTCAACTAAAATGGGATCAAGACCTTGCTTAGCCTTTACATCCACCACAAAAGATGATTCAGACCCATTATGGCCCATGACACCACCCTTGGTGGAATCCACTAGTTGAACACCTAATCGAGCCAACCTATGGACATCACGAACCAACTCTTTCTTTTCTTCATCTACATAAGCTACATTATCCATTGACAATCTACTAAGGGCATGTGCTACCACATTTGCTTTACCGGGGTGATAAAGGATACTCATGTCGTAATCCTTCAAGAGTTCTAGCCACCTTCTTTGGTGAAGATTCAAGTCCTTTTGACTAAACACATATTATAGACTCTTATGATCGGTGAAAACATCCACATGGACCCCATACAAATAATGCCTCCATATTTTTAAGGCAAACACAACCACCGCTAATTCAAGATCATGGGTAGGATAATTCTTCTCGTGGATTTTAAGTTGCCTTGAAGCATAGGCAATCACCTTACCATTTTTCATAAGCACACATCCCAACCCAAATCTAGAGTCATCACAATACACCATAAAACCATTCGTACCTTCCAGCAGGGTCAACACCGGAGCAGAAGTAAGTCTATCTTTAAACTCTTGGAAACTTTTCTCACAAGCTTCCGACCACACAAACTTAGCCTTCTTTTGAGTCAAAGCCTCAAAGGAGAAGCAATGGAAAAACATCCCTCAACAAACCTTCTATAATAACCTGCCAAACCCAAAAAAATTCTAATATTGGAAGGGGTTAGAGGTCTAGGCCAATTGTTGACCGCATCTGTCTTCTTAGGATCAACCTCAATTCCTTTACTTGACACAATATAACCAAGGAAAGCTACGGACCTTAACCAAAATTCACACTTGCTAAACTTCGCAAAAAGTTATTGGTCCTTAAGAATTTGCAACACAATTCTCAAATGGTCCACATGCTCACTCTCACTTCTTGAGTAAATCAAAATGTCATCGATAAACACAATCACAAACATGTCTAGGTATTGCCTAGACACTCTATTCATCGAGTCCATAAACGCCACCGGGGCATTAGTTAAACCAAATGACATCACTAGGACTTCATAATGTCCATACCATGTTCGGAAAGCCATCTTTGGAATATCATCCCCTCTCACCCTTAATTGGTGATAACCCGAATGAAGATCAATCTTAGAGAAATAACTTGCCCCTCGAAGTTGTCAAACAAGACATCAATTCTTGGAAGAGGATATTTGTTCTTGACGGTTACTTTATTCAATTGACGATAATCAATGAACATTCGAATAGACCCATCTTTCTTTCTAACAAACAACACGGGAGAACCCTATGGAGAGATACTTGGTCGGATGAAACCCTTATCCAACAGATCCTTTAGTTGCTTCTTAAACTATTTTAACTCCGCCAAAGCCATTCTATAAGGAGGAATAGAAATAGGTTGCGTATCCCAGAGGAGGTCAATACCAAAATCTATTTCCCGCTCAAGAGGATTACCAGGCAAATCATCAGGGAAACTTCTGGGAATTCATTAAACACGGGAACCGACTCAAGAGAAGGGGTTTCAGAATCTACATCCCTCACCATAACAACACGGTAAAAGCAACCTTTCGAGATCATCTTTCTATATTTTAGAAAAGACACAAATTGACCTCTAGGCATGGTATTTCCCCCCTTCCAGTTAAGGATAGGGTCATTTGGAAACTGAAATCTAACCACTCGAGTTCTACAATCAATGGAAGCATAGCAAGAATGCAACCAATCCATCCCAAGAATGACATCAAAGTCTAACATGTCAAGTTCTACCAAGTCTACCAGAGTAACTCTATGGGAGAAGGAAATGGGACACCTTCTATAAACCCTCTTAGCCACCACGAAATCACCAACTGGAGTAGAAACCGAAAAAATTTCTAAAAATACATCGGGAAGGATATCAAACTCCATGGCCACATAAGGTGTTACAAAGGACAAAGTAGCACCGGGATCAAGAAAGAAATATACATCATGTTGAAAAACTTTTAACATACCAGTTACTAAATTTGGAGAGCTCTATTGGTCACCTCGGGCCTGAAGAGAATAAAAGCAGTTTTGCTTTGGAGATTTGGAGTTTGAACCGCTAGGAGGAGCTTGCTTGCCTTCCCTTCCTTTTGCCATGAGCATGGGAAAATATCTGATTTTGTGACCACTCTTCCCACAACTGAAGCAACATTCGGTGCTGGCTAGGCACTTACCATCATGTTTCTTCCCACATTTAGCACATGTAGACCTAGCCAAAGAATAGCCACCTCCATTACCTCCTTGAGGTTTAGGGTTAGACACCCTATCCTTGTTAAACTTGAGTGGAACATTAGAGGAACCTTGACTGGAAATTTTTTGTCTAAACCTAGGTTGACTTTGTCCATTGGACCTTTCATGTGAGAAATTACTAACACCGGTCTTAGCCCTCTTTACTTCCCTATTCTTTTCCGTGAGTTTCGATTCCTCAATTTTTTGGGCCTACACCATAAGATATGAGATATCCATATCATGGATGAGCATTGTCGTACGACATTCTTTTTCTACTTTGTCGGACACACCCGTCACAAACTTACTCTTCTTAGCCTTCGAATCCGCCATCATAATTGGAACGTTCTTGGATGGTTGGGTGAACTTTAGAGCATACTCTCTCACAGTCATACTTCCTTGACGAAGGTTAATGAACCCTTGCACGTTTGCTTCCCTTAACTCTAGGGGAAAGAACCGATCAAGAAATGCCGATTTAAACACTTCCCACACTACGGGACCTACTCCTTAATTCTAGTATTTCTCCCTTCCATTGATCATACACAACTTGAGCAAAATCTTTCAATTGGTAAGCACCTATCTCCGCCTTTTCCTACGGAGTCACACCCATAATTGCAAGTACCTTATAGACCTCGTCGATAAAGCTTTGAGGATCCTCTTCCACTTTGGAGCCATAAATTTCTGGAGGGTTCATCCTTGCAAAATCCCTTAATCTTGAAGCCGCTGAATTAACATTAGGCTTCACCGGAGCTACAACCTCTCTATTGGCTTGAGTCACCAAAGCTCGAGCCAACATTTGAAAAGCGGACCTAACATCCACATTTGTCATATCCCTAGCCAAAGGATCAATCGAAGCTTTAGGAGCTTGAAGATGAGCTCCTTGTTCCGCGTTCTCCCTCACATTCCTTCTAGTATAAGCACTTTGAGAAGACATATCCTGAAGAGCATAAGGTAAGGATTAGAAGAGAGACTTTATAGAGTTAAACTCTATGGCATGACTTAAGTGTAATGAAAGAAATTAAGTTTCGTAATAATCTTGTAGCCTCTCATCATAAACGTGGCACGGTTCACACTCATGAACAAGACTCTACTAGACGTGGCTTATGAGATATCATTCGTAGGATCATTCTAAACCTTGTGCTCTGATTACCAAGTTTGTCATGACCCAGGGGTACCCACTAGTTGTAACATGGAGTATCGAACCCCCAAGGACTCCATACAAGCCACTTAGTCCTCATAAAGTAGTAGAACAATAAAGATTAAAAAAACATTTTAAGTCCAAAACATCTTCATAGAAAAGTGGAAGTCTAACTCATGTCTCAACATAGCCATCTATTACAATCGAATGAAAGTGGGCCTAGCCCATACATCATGTTCAAAAAGAAAATACGAAATTGAGACTACAATAAGGAAAGTCTGTCCCCGAACCATGAGGATTCACCAAGCTCAGAAAGAGTCAAAGTCCAAGCTCTAGCTACTAGAATGGAAACCCTGTCTGTCGGACCCTACATTTGGGGAAAATGTAGCCAAAAGTATGCGTTCTTACAAAAATGCACCTAGTATGATAACTATGCATAAAAACATTTAAAACATGCTAAGAAGGACATTTCATTTCTTGATATGCAATTTACCAAGTTTAAATATCATAATCAAGTAGTTGGAAAACATAGGTCATAACATCATGATCAATGCAAGGTTAATCATCTTTAAGCCTTTAAACACATATGAGATACATCATTAATTAACCTTAGTTCATTAATCATCTTGTTGTGTGAGATTTAGCCTTAACCGACATAGAGACCATGTGAACTAAAACATGATCACCCGGTGTCTCCCACACCTAAAATGGTACTTGCCTAAGGTAGAACCATGAACATATATCTTAAGTGGATCCAATAGCTAATAAACCTATGGGGGAACATAGTTTTAGGATAAAGTTATTGCTACTAGAATGCCTGCCTCTACTAACGAGAGAGCTTCAATCTCATGAGACTTCTCCTAGAAACTCGACCTTTACTAACGAGAGAGATTCCATCTCAATGTCAATATCCACTCGGTGCTAAGCATAATTCTCACGGAATAGTATTTTCTTACTTACTCTCATTATTTATGGAAAGACATGTCATCTTGCCAATCCAATCTAGTTCAATAGGATAGATCTTCTTTATTGATTCAATTAGGTGAGAATAACCTTTCAACCTAAGAATCCTTTCTATGTGAGAAAACCTTTCACATCATTGTTGTAAATGTTTTATGAGAATAACCTTTCAACAACACAACAACAACAACATTGGCACTTTACTCTCAAAGCACCCTTAAAGCATTTGCATAGGTTCATATTATCATGCATAACTCATACTTTGTTATTTCAAGGTTCAAAGCTACTTTCAATCAACAAATCTAGAATTCATACATTAGATAGGAATTTCATCATAAATTCATGTAATTCTAGTACTTCATGTTGTAGATTATAAAACTCCTCTTTAAAATCAACAACCCAACCTGTGAGATCACAATTTGGAAAACATGAGGGTTTGCATGGGTTCATAGGGGAAACATCATAAAAGCATTACAAATCATCAATTCATGCATATTTAGACATAATTAAACCATTAAGATCAATAAACAATAGAAACCATGGCGTTTTAGGAAAACCCTAGCTAATTGGGGAATTTTACCATTTGAAATAGAGGAATTTGGGGACTCCATGGGTGGTAGGAACCCATGGTTGAAAGCTATCATATCTTGAATCCAATTAATAGCCTTCAATGGAGAATTTTGATCCCTCGCTTCAAACCATAGTTGAACCTTCTTCTTATGCTTCAAGTTTTAGAGAGAGAATATTTGAGAGAAGGTTTTGGTTTTCTGTTGGGATTTAGGAAGAATGACATGAATAAGGTTAATTTGGGGTTAAAAGGGCTTATATAGGGGTTCTAAATATAGGTTTAATGACTTAGTATAAAAATTAATTCATTAGGAAAAGACCCAACTGCCCCTAATAATAACTGTCGAAAGCCCATTCACGGAACCTAGTCAACAGACCGTGGTCTGACCCACGGCCCATCCTAGTGGACCGTCTATTGGATAAGAAAGGGTGGTTTTTAGGGGGTTAAACCACGGATCGTGACCACAGACTAGACCTTCGTCTAACCTATGGTCTGTGGGTCATGTCGTGAACCTAGACCCTCAAACCCCTTTAAAGAAGGACATGCCAACGGTGATTGATATGGATATTAAGAGGGTGATGACCCCTTTGAGGGATAGGATAAGCCATTGTGAGGAATTGGTTGAGTCCCACAAGATGAGTTTGGATAACCTCACTGCTCGATAAGAGGCAGAAGAGAAGGCCAAGTGTAGTTCTAGTGTGCTTGACACCATGAGAGGTTAACTTATTACCTTGCGACTGTATGTAGACTAGCTGCGATCTATTAATATTTTGAGTCTATGGGGCGATGTTCCCGTACAAGACTTTCCATTCTCCATGCCACCAACTATGCCCAATAGTGATCCTTCTTCTAGAGTGAAACCAAGTAGCATAGTTGAGGGTATTGCAATTTTTGTTCAGGATGTTGTTGCTGATAATTAGTGGACAGATGATGATTTGGCTGAGGAGACCGATGAGGATTAGGTGAGGAGAGATGAGGATGAGCATGGGATTGTGTAGACATTTATAGCGTTGCAGGACATTGAGGATATTATTGTCCAAGATACCTTAGAGAGATCTATTTAGGAGTGCTACGCAGTCGGCACCTGTGGAGTCTCTTTAGACTCTACCATTCGTCCCATGCTGTGCAGGGTACTGATGCCTCCATCTGATGCCAAATTGTTGCTACATGTGATACTATTGCCGGGCATTGATGCCCCAGATTATTCTACTCCTCCAGAGGCTCCTCTCATTGATAGAACTCCATAAGCTTAGCCTGTCAATGGGAGATTATGACTCTTCCTCCCATACTTTGTACTTTTCATTGAGGAAACTACTTTTATTTTTGTTGGGGTAAGGGACTTTGTGCCTATATTTCCCTTTTTCTTTGTATTTTGTTATTTTTAAATTTTGGATGATTGTAGTTTTTACTTTTGCTTATATTATAGTGTTTTATCGCAACAGCAAATTCGACCAAAGTTGGATATTTTTCAGACCCTTATCCCGCTATTTTATAATATATTGCTATCATTGTGAATAGTATAATATATTCAGGAGGATAGTCAGTAAAATTTCATTCTATTTGAACATCAAATGGTGTTTCTTCGCCCAATATACTTCTCTTCCTCTAATTCACATAACATTATTATGTTAAATAATTGTAGAGAATCTGAAGATTACTTCTAAGTGGAGATAAAATAAATTATCAATTTAATTAAATCTTTCAGATTATTTTATAATGATAAATATTACGACAATTTTCAAATTGTTATAAAATAATATATTGTGGATGTCCACTACATCAAGAAGTTACTCCATACTTTCCTCCATTATGAAGATAACCATAACATCCATAACCTCCATAACCTCCACCTTTATAACCATTATTCTTGTAACCTTTCACTTCCATAACCTCCCCATTATATTCATGTTAATGTCATGTTTATGACTAACCTTTTGTATGCCTCTATGTTACACT